>PISX010009522.1:0-75278 GCA_004024625.1 Mellivora capensis
CTCCTACATTGTTGATGGGAATGCAAGCTGGTGCAGCCACTCTGGAAAACAGTATGGAGGTTCTTTAAAAAGTTGAAAACAGAGCCACCCTATCACCCAGCAATTACACTACTGGGTATTTACACTAAAGATACAAACGTAGTGATCCGAAGGGGCACGTGCACCCGAATGTTTATAGCAGCAATGTCTACAATAGCCAGACTATGGAAAGAACCTAGATGCCCATCAACAGATGAATGGATAAAGAAGATGTGGTATATATACACAATGGAATACTATGCAGCCATCAAAAGAAATGAAATCTTGCCATTTGCAATGACGTGGATGAACTAGAGGGTATTATGCTGAGTGAAATAAGTCAATCGGAGAAAGACAACTATCACATGATCTCTCTGATTATGAGGAATTTGAGAGGCAGGGTGGGGGTTCGTTGTGGGGGGGAAGAGGGGAAAAAATGAAACAAGATGGGACCAGGGAGGGAGACAAACCATAAGAGACTCTTAAGCTCAGTAAACAAACTGAGGATTACTGGGTGGTGGGGGGCCAGGGATAGGGTGGCTGAGTTAAGGGCACCAGGGCGGGTATGTGCTACGGTGAGTGCTGTGAATTGTGTAAGACTGATGATTCACAGACCCATACCCCCAAAACAAATAATACATTATATGTTAATTAACAAAACAGGAAAATAAAGATAAATAAGTAAATAAACCACCATCCTTTTATTATGGAATGTCATCCTTCTGTTACCCAGATGTAACTTTACCCAATATTTGAACATTCTCTTCCAATTAGAAAGGAACTGATTAGTACATTATTTGAATATCTGCTGTATTCAGTACTTAACAAAGTGTATTTATCAAAACCCCACACCATTTAGTGTTCCCAGGGAGAAACTCCCTTGTGAATGTTATACTCACCCCTTCCTGCCTTGGGGTTTCTCTTAGGCAGATGAAACCCCCAAAGCAATTGCAAAGTGGTCTTTGTCTCACACCCTCCCTGGCCTCCCTGCTGGAAAGGCCACCACATGAGTCCCAGCTCCCCAGAGGATGTGTGGGCTGTGGCAGTGATGGTACCTCCCTTCCCACCGATCTGGAACCTGGGGCCCAAGAATTCCCCTTCGGGCATCTCAATCTGGTTGCAGGGACAGACCTAAAATCTTTCTGGGTAGCATTTGGATGGTGGCCTGCAGTTGGCAAAGCCTTCCGGAATTTGCCGTTCGAAGGCTGAAATATCTAAGAGGGCAAGCCAGGGGACTGACGTGGTGCTTACCTGACAGCTGTCAGTGCCTCCAGCCAGATTCCCAGCACAGAGCTCTGTCGATTTGACTCTTCCATTCAGATACTCATAGCGATTGCACACTTTGTTCTCAATCACAGGCAGCTGGGCTTCCTTGAGGAGCCCTGCACCAAAAGTGCCTGTGTTTAAAAAGATTAAAGAAATGGTTATATAGGATCCCCAACATGACCACAAGGGAACACCTTCCAGAACAGCAGAGCAGCAGCGACAGATCTCGTTTGTCCATGAGGTTGTATAAAGCAAGAAGTCAGTCCCGGACACTACCGGAATGCTTTTCATTTTAACCTTGAAGGTTCAGGTATTATGTAAGATTTCATGTTCCCAAGACCTGGATTTAATAATCTGGAATTAATATTTCTTGATGGTATCTGGGGATACATGTTATTTTTTTTTTAAGATTTTATTTATTTATTTGACAGACAGAGATCACAAGTAGGCAGAGAGGCAGGCAGAGAGAGAGAGGAGGAAGCAGGCTCCCTGCTGAGCAGAAAGCCTGATGCGGGGCTCGATCCCAGGACCCTGGGATCATGACCTGAGCCGGAGGCAGAGGCTTTAACCCACTGAGCCACCCAGGTGCCCTGATACATGTTATTTTTGTTTTTAACTATGAAGAAGTATTTTGGGGGGTGCCTGGGTGGCTCAGTTGGTTAGGCATCTGCTTTCAGCTCAGGTCATGATCCCGGGGTCCTGGGATCGAGCCCCACATCAGGCTCCCTGCTCAGTACTTCCCTTACTTGTGCTCTCTAGCCTTCACTCTGTCAAATAAATAAATAAATATTTTTTTAAAAAGAAGTATTTTTCAATATGTAAAGAGAGATTGAGAAATATAAGTGTTACTATAACATCCATTTTCAGTCTCTTTTAGATGCTTTTTTCTTCTACTTATATCGCACGACTTTATATCCTGATTGTTTTCACACAATGCTATATAGTGAGGGCTTTCTTAGAATGCTGCAATCTTCATAATCAGTATTTAATGGGGGAGTGGCTGCTTCAGGAGTGGGAGTTTCCTTTTAAGGTTAGGAAAGTGTTCTGCAAACAGGGGTGGTGGTTGTACAACACTGAGACTATACTAAATGCCACTGAGCCATACAGGCAGGTCAGTTTGCCCAAGATCACCCAGCAAGTCTGTGGAGGAGCTGGGATTTGCACTTGGGTCTGTGACGTCATTGCCCAATTCTTCACTCCCCTGCTCCCAGGCTCCTACAGTGGCTTCCAACTTTCCACGTCTTTGTTCATGCATTTTATTTATATTCCTTAATAATTTCTTAGCTCTGAGTTCCCATAAATTATATAGACATAATTAGGGCTCCCAGTGAACATTGCCAAATTATTTCCTTAAAGGGTATGACAGCATAAAATTTCACTAGGAAAAAAAAGGCCACATCATCCCCCCATGTCTGAGTATTTAATATTTTTTAAATACCTGCTAATATAATAGGTGGAAATTGTCCTAGCTCATTTCCTAATTTGCATTTCTTTCCCAATTAGGAAAAGTAAACATTCTCCTATGTATTTAGCTTAACTGTGGTATTTGTTCTTTCAGGAAAAACTGGGTTTTTTTTCCCCCACTTTGGCAAATCAAAATGGAATACTTGCAAAAGAGCCAGAGGAAATGCTACTTTCCCAGATAGACACCCCGGGGCATATCTCCGTGTTTTCACAAATAATCCCATTTTCCAATTTTGCAAGCCCAACTTTAATGCATTCTGCAAAAAAAAAAAATCTTTGCTAGCATGGAACGGCCAAGGGATGCGGTGCTATTTCTTCTCCAAAGACTTTGAATACATTTGGAAAGCTGTCTTCAGTTTGGAAAACTTGGCACTCAATCTGGAGTTGACAGAAACAAACCCCCATTTGGGAAGGAGAGGCTTGCCCTAGGGCTTGAGGAAGCACTGGGTTGGGAGTGCATGACTTGAGTAGATGCGTGCAGGGACCAGCCCTCTCGGAATCTTTTGCTGCGAGCTCATATATCCAAGTGTCTAGCTCCTGCATCTGCTTTCTGAGCAAGATGACATCCTGATGCTGGTGACAAAATCCACGGGGAGTGGGCAGGAAATGCGTGTGGTCTGTGTGGAAGTGCTGCCATCGTGTGGCCAGAGTAGAGACGGCACCTTCAAGGGCCGGGAGGCTGAAGGTGACCTGGCGATGGAGCCCTGATTTCAGGGCGGGTGGGGAGGAGGAAGCAGGAGCTCTGACAGCGCCCCCGAATGGCTGATGAGGGGCTCACCCAAATGAGCCCCTGGCCCTGGACATTTCCCTTGCTTGGAAATATCAAAGTCAGGGAAAACCTGCAGACCAAATGGGAGAACAGGCCAATTTTTACCTCACCGGGAAGCTAAGAACACTGATCTGATGTGATTATTACCAAAAAGTCCGTAAGACCTGATTTCTGTTTTGGGATTCCTCCCGGTTCAGTGAACGTACTGAGAACAGTCTCCCTGTGGCTGCGAGGGTGAGGCCAGGGTCGATGGGGGAGTGCAGTACAGGTCGGTAGTTTGCAAAGTGTGGGTGGAACAGAAGGAACGGGGGTGGAACAGAAGGAACGGGTGGAACAGAAGGAAGGGGAGGGACAGAAGGAACGGGTGGAACAGAAGGAATGGCAGATGGGCTGTGAAGGGTCAGCCCCCCCCCCCCCCCCGGGGTTCAAGGTCCAGCTACACACGGGCTGTGTGCATGTGCTTCCCAGGACACTGCCCTGCCCACCTTGGAGCCTCGGATCCCTCATTTGCAAAATGGGAACAAACATATCAAAGCCAGAGGGGTTTGTGGTGTTTATATTTGTTTTACGTGTGAAACACTGGAAGGGCCTGTCACCTCCACAGGGATAGCGCCGTTTGCGATGTTTCCTTTCACTTGTCTAAGTTCACAGCCCCTGAAGTACAGAGAAGGGGTGGGGGGAACATGCAAAATCCAGGAGGTGAGGTTTTACAGACGTAGGAAAAATGCAGAAAGGAGGAAGACAAATTTGAAGTGATTCAGACCAGTAGTTTTAAACCTTTTTTTAAAACCAGAAGACCTGTCTTGAAATGAAAGCGAATAAAAAAGAATAACGTGTAAACCACAATTTGAAAACCCATGTTTTTACACACGACTTTCTACCAGGCCAAATGGCACAAAGAGGTAAGGTGACGGGTCCAGTTTGCCCATCGAGTGGCAGGGGCCGAACTACTTCTCAGGGTTCCCGACTCTCCTTCTGTGCCCTCACCAACACTTCTGAGAAAGCGAGGCAGAGATGGAAGACACCCTCACAACGTTTCGAGGCCTGAGCCTGATGGGGTGTAATTACTATGAGGGCCTACTGCAGAGAAGATGGGGTCCCCAAAACGTAAGATGGGGTGCTAATACAGGAGCATGCGTGAAGGTTTCCCCAGCAACCAATATGAAAACCATCCTAGGACTGGGACCCTTCTTCCTTACCCCTAGCTGTCATTCTGCCCCGCCACCGACAGCCTCTCCACACATATGACAGGCATGTGGGTATCTGGGGAGACGAGCTTCACAGGAATTCTTGCTTCACACTGCGTCTGAGAGCTCGGTATGGCTAACTTCACACGGAAAATAATCGAACGGCCTCAATTTGTAGGCTTGCTTCAGAACTTACATGGGGATGCGATATTAACATTGAATTTATGGGCCAACAGACTCAGAGAAACACCACCCCGTCCCTCACCCATGTCCCTTAATGACCGATTATGGAGAGGACCCCAGCCAAAGTTAGGAAAGGCGGACCTCACCACTAGCAGACATTTGCACACAGGGACATGTTCTCAAGGAGACTAAACCAGTTCCTGTGAGAGTCACGGGATTGATCTCACCTTGGGTTTCTCCCCAGCCAGTGATGTAGCACAACGTCCGGTCAGCAACCACGTAATTGGCGGATGGCAGACAAGCTGGGATCACCTTTGAGGTGATGACGGCGGGGCTGAAAGAGAACGATCCAAGGTTCCAGGTGCCTGCCCCACCACGGCACTTCTGCCATCCATCCGCCTGCTGGTCGCTCACAACAGGGTGCCACGGCGCCCGTGTTCTCTGCGCCTTGTTGACTCACCCAAATGGGTCTGTTCTCAGAATAGCTGCTCATTTCGCTTTCTCTACTGGGACCTGTTTCCAAATATCACTAACTTTATGTAACATAAGCAAATTCACCATTTTGTCAAACTTAGTAAAATTCTATTTCGACAGGGAGAATAAAAACAAGGACAGGAAGAAGAATTCGCGTGTGTGAACTGCGTGTGGATGTCTCCATGTGTGTTTGTGTCGCTTTGTGCGTGCTCTGAAATACATCACTTCTTCTGATTCCCGCCAAACACATTACCATCAGGAGAGGAGAACTGTCACCGGGAGGACTTGAAGAATTCTCTGATTATGAATGTGTATCTGCTGACTAGTGAACATTAAGTGAGCGTTTCGGGAGTAACTCTTTTTCCACACAGGGAAACTGAATCCTGATGCCTTCTTTTCAAGAGCACAGCCAGAATGGGGCAGAATGGGGCTGAGCCCAGATTTTCACAGTTCCCCAAAGCCCTCGTGCCTTTCATGGCCCCCACCCCCGCCTCTCCCCCACAACCCTGTGTTGTGCCGCTCTTCCTACCATGAACGAATGTCTTCACTGGTGCTGGGGTGAAGAGCGTGGGTGGCTCGTACCTGCTCAGCTTTATCAAGGCGATGTCCGCACGCGTGGGCTCCAGGAACAGCTTGGATGCCTCTATCTCCTGCACGTCTGGTTCGAGGTTGAGTTCTTGGTGGGCACCCAGGATGATCTTGTATGAGGCAGCCCTTGAGGATCTAGGAAAGACAGTGACGTTAGGAACAAAATAGCATGCCAGCCCCTTCTTCAAGTGCCCTTCTGAGACATAGACATGCCGTCTTCTCCCCCACTTGGCTAACCACAATCAGTGACCTCTGAGTGGCAAGAAAGAAGTTCACTGTTTACCTAAATCTGGCCACGAAGGAATGCTCTTGGGGCCGCTTGGGGCCTAACCACAGAGGAAGAATGAAATCAATAGTGAAGTCAGTACGAGGACAGACACCCATCTCAGAAGAACCAATGCCTGTCCCAAAGAGCAAGTCTTCCTACCGTTGACCCAGGCCTACAAACCTACCCAAACTTCTTTGTTCTCTATGGAAATGCTCCCCTCATCCAATGGCCCTGGCGATTCTGCCTCAGCCTTCCCCTCTGTTCCTTGGTCCCTAGTGTCACTGCCATGGAGGGAAGGAGGAAGGGCAAGGGAAGGGAGGGGGGGTAAGGGGAGGGGGGGGAGGGGAGGGAAGGAGAGGGGAGGGGAGGGAAGAGGGCTGGAGAAGAGTGAGAAAGGAGAGCGGAGGGAGGCAGGGCATCTTTAAGACAAATCCTCATGTCCACTGTCCCCTAGACATACCTCTCCAGGCAGTGGGCAGCCGTCAGCACCCACTCTGGGGATATTAAAGTTCCTCCACAGAAGTGCTTTCCAAATCTAGAAGAAAAACATGCCAGAATTTTAGTTCAAACCTGATGGTATGTTGTACAGAAAGCCAGAAAGAAGCGTTCACTCGATTTTGATAATGCTGATGTTCCCAAAGGAAAAGGCTACCAGCCCATCATCAGGATGCCCAGAACTTTGAGTTGGACTTCAGCAGTGGATTTTTCAGAAGGTCTCATCCTCACCACATTTTAGATAGTGGGGGAAGGCTCAGGCACAGCTTGTCCATAGGAGAGCAAAATCACGTGGTGGAAACAGGATGCCCACGTCCACGGTTTGGACTTGCTGGCCTTCGACTCCAACAGAAGTGATCAGCCAAAGATCATCCCCCTGAGGCCTCTTTTATTTTTTTATGAAAAGACCTCTGCAAGGCTTGATGAGTTCTTCTTCAGGGAGCCAAGTGTGACCCTAAACAGCTGTGATTCCTGGGAATCTTCTCATTTTACCCTCTTGATGTGAGCTGCCTTGAATGAAGGCCATCATAACAACAGGAGGCAGGGTAATTAGCAGTCAGGAGACCGAGAACAGCCCAGTTTGGGAAAGAAAGAATCTGAAATATGTAAAAGATGACGGTTGTACAGCAAGGAGCTAACAAGTGAGAAGGCAAAGAAAGGAAAGGGAACTCAACAAAGAAGGACAGCTATAGAACCCTCCGGCATCTTCAACACTTCTCCAGCAATACTGGGACGTGCTGTCAATTGCTCCATCTGTAGATTTCGACAACAGCCACCCAGATCAGGGAAACTACTCCAATGTGGGCTATTGTCAAGGTAGAGAACCTAGAAAAATATAATTTAAAAAATTTTTGTAGCCTTCCTTCCTCCTAAGATCGACTATAAAGGCAGGTACAGATCCCCGAGCTGTGCAGATTGGACGTAGAAAGGTTTTGTGGGGCTTACACAGAAGAATGAAACTAACCATTTCTGGAAATACCGTTACCTTGTTCTAAGGCTGATTTGCCAGGGCCAGGAATGTGGGTTGGCCACGCACCCACCTACAACCCTTCCAGGACATTTCTTTGGCTCCACCTGGGGCTTCCCGCAATCGAATGAACCAGATGCTGTGCCACAAAGTGGAAACAAGAGTCACATTTCAAGAAGGGAAAGCAATTCTGTCACACAACTCAAGAGCAATCAGTGGGCCATGGCCAAAGCACTGAGGTTTCGACATCTCAGAGCCCAAACTAAATAGCAAGATCATTAGGCACCTTTAAGAACATTTTATTCTAAGTTTCAAAAGTGACAGTAGACAGCACAGAACCTTCTCCTTTCAGGAAAGTCTAAGGACTTCTGTATTATTTGTAGGGGATGGGGGAGGAGAGGGACTAAGCAGATTGGTAAAAACAGGTGGTAGAGTGGGAGCTTTGCTGAGAGAACCTGACTGATACCAATTATTATTCTGACTCGATGTGACAGATCTAGGATCCCATCTTCGTCACCCTCCTCACCTTCTTTGTCATCATGATTGCCCCCTGAACCACGTCAAGTTTACTGAAAATCATAGTTGTCATCTCCACTGAAAGGCACGATGGGTATTTTTTAATGTGAAGCTCTGAGTGTGCATATATGCACACATGTGTGTGTTTGTGTGTGATTGTGTGGAACAGAGCTCACTGTCCTGAGCGTCTCTCAGCCAGCTTCTGGACAGGACTTCCAGGAGCTTCCTAAGACGAACCCAGTGCCCCGGGGGATGACTGACATTCACTTGCCCGTATGCTCTATCTACCTCCTACCTTCCCACCTAGACAACAGGGGTCGCGCCTCACCTTTGGTTCCCCGCACTAACGCCCAAACAGCTCCAGCCTCTAGAAGGCTAGAGCATCTGGTGGTGGCCAAGAGCTGCCCCTGGGAAGTTAATGTACTTTTCCTCCATGGGAATCGAAGCTGTGGTGCCTGTGGCAGGAATGTCAATCCTGTCAAGCAGGCAGCCTGTCCGACGTGGAGAACCTGCCCGCGATGAGGCAGCAAGGTGTTCCAGAAGGGGAAGAGCTGAGAATTGGGAGTGACCAGCTGAAGGGGAGGCACTAACCCCATTCAGGGCCTTTCAGATGAAGGGGCCACCAAGAGAGCTTCTACAGAACAGAGAAAACAGCCACTCAAGAAGGATTCAGTGGTTAAACTCACCCGAAATCCAGACAAGGAGCCAAGTGAAATCTTGCTCATCACCCTGACCTCCTCCTCCTCCCCACTGCTCTACCCAGGGGTGGCCCAGGCGCAAACCCTGCAAAGTGGCTCCTGTGCTCTACCCCGCCATACCCCAAACTCCTCCCCGACCGCCTCTGCTCCCTTGTCTACACTGCCTTTGCAGCTAAAGCTTCTCCCTCCCCGGCTCTAGCCCCTCCACGTGGCAGACAAAAGCATCTGCAACCAAGCTGTGCCAAAGAGAAGTCCAGCCTGGTTTTCTGGAACGAAGACAAGTTCTCTTTGCGAAGACAGGTCAGCAGAAAAGTAACACAGGGTCCACATCGAAGCGGCTTACATCGTTCTCCAGAAGTACCCATGGATTTGTTATTCCAAACTTTTCTCCTTTCCCTGATCCAAGCTTCTTCCTCCCAGAAAATCTCAAGAGAAATGAGGAAAGAACCCAGACACGTTTTCTCTAAGTTCTCTGGGTAAGGTATGGGTAACGAATAGTAATCTTAGGATAAAGGAGTTTGGGGGCTTAGTAAAAATCGACATTCCTTCTCACTGAATTCTCAGGATGGCAATTTATAGGTTTACAATGTGCATTATACGCTCAGCTGTTCCATGGTGTTTGTATATTTTCTGACTTCTCGGGCGCTGAAGAGGAGAGTTTTCGATCCAGGGGTAGGACTTAAATTTGTTTCTCACGTATCCCCCGCGGGACACGGAGAGCTCGGTGAGAACATCCCGAGGCTGACGGGATCACCTGTTTGCTCTTTTGGAGGACTGTGTCTTTACTTTATTTAAGGTGTCAGGGAAGGGGGACTCCCTAGTAACTGGAGCCACCAGGAGGACAGATCCAAGAGGCCCATGAGGAAGAGAGGGCAGCCCACCTGAAGTGCTCAGCGCTCAGCCCTCCTTCTGCAAATCTGTATCCGGGAGGTGCTGCTGCATTTATGTGAGAAGTCGTTTCCTTACAAAGAGGAAGGCAACTTACCACACTGAGGGATATCACAGTAGTCAAACAGTTTCCTCGGATTCATCGTGTAGCACCAAGGACCATTGACATCACCATCAGGATTACGGCAGTACTGGTGGGGGGGGGGGAAGACAGGTGTATAGGGCACCAGGCGCAGTGGGGCAGAGAAGGGCAGAGAAGGTGTTCTGACAACATGTCCCTGCTGTCTTTAGAAAATGAAAGGTAGCGTTCCCGGTTCTTTGCGGTGGGGGGCAAAGTTACTTTTGCTTTTGACTCAGCTTGTTCAAAGAAGCTGTGAGTGACTCCCCTGGAAGGAGGGGAGCTGAGGGGTCCTGAAGGAGAGGTGACATAAAGGGGCCTCCCCTCCAGCAGCCTGTGTCAGGGGGCCTCTGAGAGAGCAAGCGAGGGAGGACCATAGGCCATGGCTGACTCGTCTTGTCCCCAGTTTATATCAACCATCTACCCCCCAGTGATACCTGTTTGCCTTGCTTCAGAAATTGTTCCCAAGAACTGTGCACTTTCCAAGGGTCAAGCCACGGGGAGGTAACGTCTCCCCTTTCCTTTCCTATACGTACCCCCAAAGTAAACCATCCCATACCATGTGTAAGATTAGCGGAAACCCTACTGCGTGGAGTCCGCATGGCCCATCCATATCCTTTTCTAGAAAAATTTGACTAAGAGGTCATGAAGACCACCCTTGACTAAGAAACTAGAAACAGCACATGGTACTAAAAACAAGCAGGGAATGTCCCAAACGCAAACAAAACGAGGAGCCCGAGGACAGTGGTCATGGGCACGGAGGTCTGCTGGCCGCGCAACCACAGTCACCGAGCGGATGCCTGTTCCACGGACGCTTGCTCCCAAGCTCCCTCCCAATCCCCTCTGCCGCCACCAAGGACGAGTCTGGGCTGACTCGCCAGGACACGGGGCCAATTCTGTTTGCAAAGATTGGTCAGCAAGAGGCAAAATAGAGCTCAAGTCAAAGCGGCTTACATTTTTCTCCAGACCTGCCCGTGGGTTTGTCTCCGGAGTGAAAATACTGTGTCTGTGGGGCTCCTGGGCAGCCCACTCCTGGCAGGGGACGCCCAGAACCGTGGTGGCCTTCTTGCCCCGGTACCCTTTGCCGTTCCCAAACATGCAGCCTGTGGAAGGAAGGAGAACTGGGGGGTGACTTGTCTGACAGAGACCAGGACGCTGGGGAGCCACGGCAGCCGCGCTAGGACTCTCAAATGACAGTCTCTGGGATCACAGCCCGAGAGCCAAAGTTACCGGAGATGCTACTGCCTGGGGAATAATTGCCAAGGCAAGATGTTAGCGTGGAAATTCTGACCAGGACACGAAGAGGGTCACTGGGATAACGAGCTGAGCGGTAAGACAGAGCCCCCGGAGGATTCACCTCAGACAGACGCCGCTGGGACCTGCCGGGCGACCGCAAACGCCTCACCCTCAACGTGGGTGGGGTAAAAAGAGCAAATTGAAGAGGATTTTTATAAAAGATAGTATTTTGGCTAGAGCTGTGCTGTGAGTTTCCACCCTTTGAGGTGAAGGGGCTCATAAAGAGACCATCCCTTGCCCCAACCTAGGGAGCCTAGGGAAAGGGGGCTTCCACAAGACCCCTCAGAGAACATGGTGCAGGTCCCCTAGGGGGACCCAGGGCACCAGTGCTCTGACGGCCATCTGGAAAATCCAAAATGCAAACGCTGGGTTGGCTAGCCTCTCTGCCAAGGGCAGGGGCTGTGCTGGGCAGCCCGCAACCCCGAAGTTTGCCAGGACTGGGGTGGGGGGACCCACATGCCAAATGTGGGGCAGGCACAGGGGAGAACCATGGCGGGTCATCCCAAGTCTTATCTAGGAGGGACACCCAGATGGGCACAGAGCCCACAGTCTCACCGAGAGAGAGGAAAGAGATGCAGCACATTCAAAACCAAATCCAGCATTTCTAGTTCTCCACAGGGGAGGCAAGGATTTGATGTTCTAGCAGATTTCCATGCCGGCCAGCGCTGCTGTGATCAACTTGTCCAACCACTCAGGCTCAAATTGAAGCCATCGCTCAGAACCGGTTAGTTTCCAAGTCCTAAAAACGCAGCCCATCCACGTGCCACCAGCCATTGCAGCTCTGCCTCCCGATGGCACCCTGAGGGTTGCCTCCACGTGGCAGATGCTCGGTGGGGGGCGTTCTCCCTCCGGAACGTGGCCCACCCCTTATCATCCTGATGCCTACATGTCTACAGGTCTGGTCATGGACTTACCACCTGATTCAGAAGGGTCACTTCCACTCGGAGCTTGGGGCACCGTCGGAGAGTTGGTGTTACTCCCTTCTGTGTCTAAGCACTTTTTCAAGTTACAGAACTCCCAGCGGACAGATGGGTCAGTGGTGTAACACCAGGGGCTTTTGTCACCATCTGGATTTCTGCAGTAGTTCATTGTCAAGCCACTGTAAATTCCACAACACAGGCCATGAGAAGTGGAGGATCTTCTGGGGCATTCCCGTACCCGCACATTTTGTCCTAACAGAGGGTTAATAAGTGACTTGGAAATATTTCCATTAAAGAGACCATGGGTACCAATTTTTATATAACGTGACACACACAGATGGTTCTCAGCTTCTAAACAACTGGGGACATTTAAAACAGATCCTAATTTTTACTTAAAACATCAAAAGTAGTATGTGCTCCATATAAAAACTGAGACAATATAAAAATGTGTAAATGAAAGTACCCAAATGCCTTCCTTTCCCTGGGAGTGGGACATACATTCCCCAGGGATGACCAATATTGAATTCAAAGTGCACGTTTTACATTTTTTTTCTATGCACGTTCATCTCTCTCTCTCTCTCTCACTCTCTGTATGAGTACACAGAGTTGTGTAAGTTGGAATTAAAACTTATTTCCCCGAGAAGGGCTGACAGTGTGATGATGCTCTCAGACCACTCCCCTCCACCCACTGACCCCCAACATTGCTAAAATGCTGTGCACTTAGCATGAAGATACTGTAAATATCCCATCAGGTAGGTTTGGGCTTTGAAAGACTTATGGAAGCTTGCCTGGGAAACCAGCTCCCAGGCAGGATGTGTTTCTGAAGGACATCTTCCGGGGAGATGAGGGGATGGGGAGGGAGGAGGGAACACGGGGAATCCAGCCTCCCCTCACTCCACACCCCGCCTCGCTGCAGTCACATAGGATGGAGGGACGCAGATGACACTAAAGGAGGAATAATGGGAGATGTGTGGGTGCACAAGAGGGGCTGAGAGCTTACGGGAGACTTGCCTCTTCTAGAACCTCATATAAATGGACTCACATAGTGTATACTCTTCTGGGCCTGGCTTCTTTCCTCAGTGAGACTTCTGAGCTTCATCTGTGCTATTTGAGAGTATCAGTAGCTTGTTCCTTTTCATTGCTGTATAGTACTCCATTGTATGAATATACCCCCAACGACTGATTCACTTTCTTATTGATGGGCCCTGAAGCAATCTTCAGTTTGGGGCTATTATGATGAAAGTTGCCATGAATATTCTGGTGGGTATTTTTGTGGACCCATGTTTTCATTTCCCCTAGGTCAATATTCAGGGACAGAACTGCAGGTTTTTTAGGGTAGAGCATGTGTCTGCTTTTGGAATGTTCTTTTCTCTACTTGTGTATCTTTCTGCCAGTACCTCTGTGTTTTGATTACTGTACTTTTATAGTTAAGTCTTTGGATCAGGGTGGGTAAGTCCTCCCTGATAGATTGTTTTGGTGAGTCTAGGTACTTTGCATATAGATTTTGTTTCTTTTTCCAAAAAGAAAAAAAAAGCTACAGGAATTTTGCTCGAATGTAGGTTGAATCCAAAATCCAAGTTGGTAAAAATTAGTATTGACTCTTTAAAGCCATAAACAGTATATCTTTATTTAGATCTTTTAAATTTCTCTCAACATTTTGTAGTATGTAGCATATAGTTCTTGTACACACTTTGTTAAATTTATCATTAAATATTTTGGTTTTGATACCACACTGTCAATGATACTGTTTTAAAAATTTTCTTTTCTAACTAGTTATTTCTGGTGTACAGAAATACAATAGATTTTTGTATATTGACATTGTATATCCTTTGTATCTTTTGATTTTACAAAATTCCCTTATTTGTCCTTAGGATTCTGTATCTATTAATGTAGTTGTCTATGAATAAAGACAGATGTACTGATTCCTTTCTAAACTTCAGGCTTTTTCTTTTCCTTGTTCCCAATCTTATAAAGTGTTAATCTTTCCTCATTAATATATTAGCTGGAAGATTTTTATAGATGGTGTTGATCAAACTGAGGAGGTTCCCTTCTATTCCTAGTTTGCTAAGACTTTTTAAAAACATGGATGAGTGTTAAATTTTGTCTAATGTTCTTCTTTATCTATTGATATAACCATATGACTTGTCACTTTTATTCTGTTAACATGTTGTATTAAGTTGATTATTGGTAAATGTTAAAACAACCCTGCATTCAATTCACTAATTTTTGTTAAGTTTTTTTGTCTACATTCACAACAGAAAATACTCTAGTTTCTTGCAAGAATTCTTGTTTGCTTTTTGTATCTCAGTTTTTGGGGCCTCACAAACTAAGTTGAGAAGTATTCCCTCCTCTTCTATTCTCTGCATTGTTCCCTCCTTAAATCTTTGATAAAATTTGATAAAATTTGAAAATTCTACTTGTGGTTCATTGAGCTTCTTGAACCTGTTAAGTTTATAATTTTCTTCCTATTTGGATAAATTTCAGCCATCATTGCTTCAAGTATTTTTTTCTGTTTCAGTTATTTTTTTCCTCCTCCAGGGACTTGATTTAAACATGTGTTAGACCTTTTGATATTTTTCCAGAGAGCCTTGAAGTTCTGTTTATCTTCTTTCAGTCTTTGTTTTGATTTTGTGCTGCAGGTTGTACAGCTTATACTATTATTTTCAAGTTAACCTTTTCTCATGGCATGTCTAACCTGATGGGAAGGCCATCCAATGAATTTTTCATTTAAGATATACTTTTAAAAATCCTGTCTTTTCCATTTGGACATTTTATAGCTTTCTCTTCTCTTTAGAACATCCAATTTTCTCTTTTATATTCATATTTTCCTTTAAATCCTTGAATATAATTATTATATCTTTTTAAATTTCTGGCTGCTAATTCCATCTTTTCTATCATTTTTGGGTCTGCTTGTTTTGAGTGATTTTTCTCTTGGCTCTGGACACATTTAATGATCTTTGTACGTCTGGTAATTTTTAAATTTGTGCCAAACACTGTAGATGCCACATGACTGAGTGACTGGATTTTGTTGTTTTCCTCTAAAGAGAATTGAGTTTACGTGTGACAAACAGTTAATTTACTTACAGATTATTCTGATCCTTTTAGGACTGCTTCTAAGCTTTGCTTAGAGTAATGTGTAGAATTAGAGTAACACTCTAATTCTAGAGTAATTAGAAGCTCTTTCTAGAGTAGTAGAAGGTGTTTCTAGAGTAGCCTTTATTGTAGGAATACATTAATTCTACTCCTGAAGTGTGACTCTTTAAAAGTCTCTACTGAATGCTTATGGTGTCCCATGAGGTCTCTACTCTCTGTCAGAATCCCAAATCTCTGAACACAGAGTCTCCCAATGCTGTGTGGGTTCTGTAATCCCTGTTTATCTCACCACTCTCAGTTGTTCTTTCCTCAGTAACTGTTCTTTGTCCTGTAAACCTTGTGGAATCTCTTCCTGTATGTGTGTGTACCTTTATATTCCACCAAGGATTTAAGAAGAGCTGTGCATATTCTTTGAGCTCTTTCTCTGCACAGATGCTTTCTTCTTATTATTTATTATTATTACCCAGCCTACAAAATCCCAGCTGCCTCAGTAAGCCCAATTACTAATTTGATACTAGTAATTTATTTCTCCTTCTAAAAGTTCTCAGTCCTGTGATACCTATTGTCCATCATATGGACAGCTTATTCCCTACATTTTATAAATGTTTATGGCAGAAATGCTGGTCTTTGTCCATCTGCCTGTCCATTTTGCCTATCAGCATCTGTGTACTTACCGACTCATCTGCCCTCCTGCTTTTGCTCTTCATGTCCTGGCAACGCATACCACTGCCGACCACTCATGCTCAAGACCCATGTGTCAGTACAACTTAAGTGAAATATACTAGATGATATATATTTTTTCAAGTATATAGATATCTGTGATCCAATGACAAGCACATACTTCACTTCAGATGTTGCAGTTTGGAATGATAAAATTCCACAGTTGAAAGGTTGTACTGATCTTTAGCAGGTGTTGTGGAATGGTACCATTTCTAAGGTTTTGGTCATTTGTTCTCCCGAGCTTTCTGCTAGCATGTACTCAACACCTCTATACATCCCCTCTTTCTCTCACAAAAGTACCAGGAAAGATAGCCAGTCTCTAAGTTCTCTTTTTTCAGATCCTTTGTTCAAAAGCAAAGTGCCTAAGACATTTTGCCTCTCATTCTGGAGCCAAGAGAAATTTGGTTCAAAGAAGTTAGTTTAAAGCGTGGACCTCCTCACAGAAATTTAGGTTGGCTATTGTTCCTCTCAAGGTTAAAAGCAAAGACATACGCATCTGGGAAGCGTTGTGGGGTCTTCTCATGTCGGTGCGGTGTCATAGATGACCAAGACTGACATTTCTTTCCTGTGATGGTAGTGGATGATGTGCCTCGGTAACTCTGTCCATTACCCTGGTAGCACTCTTGGACCACAGGAGTTTGTTCAGGTGGTACTGAAGCAGAAACAGAAGGTAATCAACTAAGTAATGACTAGACCAGAGATAGGTAAAGCAACTGATGACACCAACAGAACAGTAGTCTCTGGGAATTAACTCTGCTTTCTTTTCCATAATGGTAGGCAAATGGACTTGCAAAGAAAACAACAGATCAATCACAGCATAGAACTTTAGTCACCTAACTTTTCTCGTAAATATTTCACTTAAAACTCAGGGAAAAACACATGGGTCAGAGTGCTTATAATTGGAAATTGCACTCATGTGCAAGTTCCTGCATATGGATGTCTACTGGGTGTTCATGAGAACAACTGGGTAGGAACTCGGAAGTACATTCAGTGGTGCAGGCTGCATGTAGCAATTGGTTTCCAGTGAGGGGCAGAAATGAGATCCTTTTGTGTTTTCCTAGACCTTTTCTTTATACAAAGCCAAAGCTTTAAGCTGTTGGAGGATGGGGCAGGAAACAGTTCTACATTCAAGAGTTCAGGGAAAATATCCTTTGCTTCTCAGAGAGGGAAAGAGGCAAAAATCTATTCCTATAGAGGAGGGACCAGGAATTCTTTTGGCCAGGGTCCTTCACTTACACAGAGCAGAAGTCTGCTACTCTTCTCCTTAAGAACCACCACAGATACAAGTTAGAATTTAGTTCCATGCAAAGAAGTGGGAAGAACATTAAGAAAACACTGCCTTCAAAGCCCAGGTGCATTGAGCCCATCTAAGACAAGAGAGAAATCAGGAAAGTAGAGACTGCCTACTGCCATCAAAAGATTAGCACTGAGAAATAAGAAAAAGCAGTCTGTCATGAAAGTCTGGTTTAGAGCCAGACCCCTTTGTGGTGTAAACATTCAGTGACTGCTAAAAATTGAGACTGACTTAGGAATCCTAAGAAAACTCTTGAGCACCCCCAAACAGTATGCTAAGGAATGTGAAGGAGTGTGAAGGGGAAATGAGGAATGTGATGCCTACTTAAAAAAAATGCAGTTCATCCACTGACTAGATTGACTTAATTACCCACACAACATGCTTACAAAAGGAGGGTTTCCATTTCAAAGTGGAAGTAATATTAACTGTAATCTCTCCTATTCTGCCACATATCATGTCCAGTATTCGATGAAAAATCAGGAAAAAAAGAAAGAGAAATCAACAGAGTCATAGTCAGAGATGACTACAGCAGACTATTAGAGACCATGAGGTAGCTATGATCAATACACTGAAGCATTTTACACCAGAGGGGAACGATATAGATGGATAGATGAAGAATTTCAGCAGAGATGGAAACTATCAAAAAAAAAAAAAAAAAAGGAAAACATGCAAATGCTAGAAATAAAAACCATGGTATTAAAGATGAAGAATTCCTCTGATGGGCTGATCAGCAAACTAGACACAACTGAAAAGAGAATCAGTGAATTTGAAAATAGGTTAATAGAAATTATCTAAACTGAAATGCAAAGAGAGAAAAAAAGTGGGGGCAGGGAGTACAACAAACATACAAGAGGTAAGAGATAATATGAAAGGGTAATTGTAGTCTAAAAAAAGGAAAACCAGAGAGCAAGCAAGCAGGGGGAAATATTTGCATAATAATGGCTGAGAAGTTTACAAAAGTAATGAAAATCAACAATCCACAAATTCAAGAAGTTAAGAGAACCTCAAGGAAGATAAACATAAAAAATTAATAAATAGGGCGCCTGGGTGTCTCAGTGGGTTAAGCCTCTGTCTTCAGCTCAGGTCACAATCTCAGGGTCCTGGGATCAAGCCCTGCATCGAGCTCTCTGCTCAGCGGGGAGCCTGCTTCCCCCTCTCTCTCTGCCTGCCTCTCTGCCTGCTTGTGATCTCTGTCTGTCAAATAAATAAATAAAATCTTTAAAAATAAAATAAAACAAACAAACAAACAATGCACGAGGACACATCACAATCGAACTGCTAAAAACCAAAGATGATAGAAAGCCTTAAAGGCAGCCAGAGAAGAAAGAAATATGAAATACATGGGAACAAAGATAAGATTTCTGGTCAGACACTATTTAGAACAGAATATAATGGAATAACATTTTTAAAGTGGTAAAAGGAAAAAATTTTAAGCCCAGAATTCTATACCCAACAAAATTATTTTTTGTAACTGAAGGCAAAATAAAGACTTTTTTCAGACATACCAATTTGAAATTAGCAGCAGATCTGTATTACAAAAAAAAATGTTAAAGGTTAAGGTTTTTTATGGAAGGAATATGACACCAGACAGAAATTTGAATCTCCAGCATCAAAAATGGTATACATAGATAAATAGATAGATATTTTTGATTTACAATCACTCTGAAATGTGACTATTCAGGCAAAAATAGTATCAATATACTGTGAGATTTATAACATAGTAAAAATAAGCTCTTTGAGAACAGTAGCAAAGCACTTTGGAAGAAGGAACAGAAATACGTCTAAGGTTATTACATTCGTAGTATCACTTGAAGGTAGAATGTGCTAAGTTAAGAATGTATATTCTAAATATTAGAAAAAAACCCTAAAAACATCAAAAATGGTTTAATAAGCAAATAGCGGTAGTAAAAGAATCAGAAAATACTGAATGAACAAACAAAGGCAGAAGAAGATTTAAAAAGGAACAAAGTTCAAACAGGACAAGTCAAAACAAGTTTTAAACCCAATCATATTAACAATTACATTAAATGCAAATGCTAAACATCTCAATTAAAAGGCTGAGGAAAGGGGCCCCTGGGTGGCTCTGTTGGTAAAGTAACTGCCTCTGGCTCAGGTCATGATCCCAGGGTCCTGGAATGGAGCCCTCCATCGGGCTCCCTGCTCAGAGGGGAGCCTGCTTCTCCCTCTCCCTCTGCTGCTCTTTCTGCTTGTGTCTCTTGCTCTCTCTGTCAAATAAATAAATAAAATCTTTAAAAAAAAAAAACCAGCTGAGGAGAAAAAAGATCTCATACAAACACTAGTGAACATAGAGTTGCAAGGGCTATATTTTTCAGGAAAAGTAGACCAGAGCAGGTAGTATTTCTAAAGACATTACATAATGATAAAGGGGGTCTTTTCTTCAAGAAGCCATTAACAATCCTAAATGTCCATATGCCTAAGGGAGTTCCAGAATAGATAAAGCAAAGACCAAAAAGATATGGACAAATGGACAGCCAAAGTTGGAGATGTCACTGTTCATCTCTGTAATCAGTGGAACAGAGACTTAAAAAAATAAAAAGAATAAGGATTGAGAAGAGCCGAACAGTACTAACCCATCTGTTACCTGGCCTGTAAAGAACGCTCCACCCAACACCAGCAGGGAGACACTCTTTCCAAGGACACAGGGCACATTCACCAAGATGACCATATTCTGAACCTTAAAACAAGTCTCAGTAATCGAACAGAACTGAAACCACAGGAGCAAGTTCTCTGACCAGAACAGAGCTGAACTATCAGCAAAGCTACTGTGCATTGTGATCCCAGAGAGCACACTGGGGCACTCGGTCAGCTCTCGCTCCCCTCTCTTACCTGCGGCGTCTGAAGGCTCTGAGGTCAATGGAGGGGACTCACAGGATGGAATCCTGCAGTGTTCCCACCTCACCTCACTGTCGGTTGTGTAACACCATGGGGCTGATTCTCCATCAGGGTTGCGGCAGTAGTTTTCAACCAAATTTCTGAAAAAGAAATGGTCGTGAGTTTGGCTTTCCAAACAGGCTGAAAGAATAATGGTGCAAGCATGCTTATTCATGGTAAGACTGGGGATGTATCCCGCCGATTCTGCAGATTTACAAAACCCTAACGACAGGTGGAAACCAAAGAGTAGCGGAATCCCACAGGGTCCATGGAATTATGGCACTGACCCTGTCTGCTGGTAAATGATGGGAATATATGCCTTGACTGTGGGTAGTCAAGCAAAATCAATCTTTTGCTGTGTGCTATGGGCTCCGCTCCATGCTGAAAGCACAATGGGTGTTTTCCACACCATTTCTGCCTGAAGGGGGACACATCAGATCCCTGGAATTGAAGTGTTCTCAAACCTCACTGTGCATTTAGCAGAGGGCTTCTCAGAACATATTGCTGGGACTCACTCCCGAGTTTCTGATTTAGTAGATCTGTACAGGGCCCAAGAATTTGCATTTCTAACAAAGTCCGCTGATGCCAATGCTGCTGGTCTGGGGAGTGTTAGAGGAAAATCTTTGAGAATGAGTATTAGAGGAAAATCAGTGCAAAATTTCACCCCCCTTGCTGATGACTTGGCCAGTTTTCATTCCAGAATACTTGGACGTGGGTTCCTCCGGGAACAAAACCAAGGCCACATCGGTGGGATTTCACATACCATTTGGCAAGCAGGGACCAGGACCAGAGGTGGACTTACTTGCAAGGGAAGTTTTCCGGGGTCCTGTTGTGCTTGTGAGGGGTCTGTTCACTCCAGCGCTGACAAGTATGTCCAGATACAGTGACGGACACCGTCCCCCCGTAGCTCTCCCCTCTGCCCTTCAGACACTGATATGTTGGGCCAGAGGAGGGTGGCGGTGTCGCTTGGGGGTAATACATTACAATGAATATTTTTACAGTGAAGAATGCACAGACATGTTGTAGGGGAATGGATGCAGGGAACATCTGCTCATCCTCCCTTAGAATCTGGGACTTGAAAACTGTCTACCATCTCCAAAAGAAATTAACCTGGTAGAATCTTTGTTTATGAAATCATCTTATGAGGAACTCCTCCCAGGACAAGACCCTTGGAGCAGATGCTTTTTTCTGTATTTTCTCTGCTTAGTTCATCATACATGGTCAGGGTCACTTATACCAATGATACAACTTCTTTTGTGATGAATCATAAAGGAGAGTACCTGATAACCTTCAGAGTCCCAAAGGATGATTGTCAGATCAAAGAATCGGAAGCCACCATCAGGGTCTCCTGCATCTTTTTAACTTTTAATGTCTGTTCTTGTCTAAATGTTGAGTCCTTCGCTACAAATTCTCACAGAAGGAAAATATAAAGTTGTTCCTTCCAAGTCTCCCTTAACGCTATTCTCCTGCTACTTTCTCACAACTCTGGCTCACTGAAAAATGCACATCTGGAGAAATTTCTTTATTTCTAAATAAAGCATCAGTTACAAGGAACTCTGATTGATATGAAGTCTGTGTACCTGAAAGCATGGGTCTGCTGCCCTTTAGCACTAGAGAAAAGCAGGATATCAGAGCTATTTCCCCCAAACCTACATTCAACTGTACTCAGAAGAGGCAGGAAAACAACAACAAATAACATGACCAGTAGGAGCTCTGGTCAATTACCTAGAGTAACCGCTTTAGAAAAGCAATCACCTCCCCCAGGACATGGAGGGCAGTTTTCAGGCACAGCACTCAAGCACTGACTCAAAGTTTGCATTTGTTTGTTTTTTGCGTTTTTTGTTGTTGTTTGCTTGTACATTTGTGTTTATTCCAAGGAGAGAACAAGTGAGGATTCCAGAGCACTGGGTACAAGCCATACTTACTGCAGCGCGGGATGTCACAGAACTCCCAGCGTTTGTTGGGATCCGTGGTGAAACACCATGGGCGGGGCTCCCCATCAGGGTTGCGGCAGTAATTCATCTTCAAGTTCTTGTTCGGAAATCTGAATGGGCAAAAAAGGATTTTAATAGCACTGAACATTTACATTTAAGACTAGGAATCACTTCAAATAAGCAAATATTGAGCACCTGCTGTGTGCAAGGTACAATCAGGTGTCCAAGGAAATGACTGGATGCAGACTATCCTCAGAGAGACAACAGTCTCATCAGAAAGATTAGCTCAATATTCTAAGGTCCCTTTAAGAGTTTACATATGCAAAAAGCACAGAACTTTATCATTCTGGCCATCTGGAAAATTAATGGAAGTGAACTCCGGTGATTTAGTTGGAAATGACAGCATTTTTACAATTCATTGACCAGGGATAGTCATCGAATACCCAGTATGGTCAAGAAGTTGACATCTTCATAACTTAAAGGGATGGTCCTTCTTTTCTGCCAGGTTTTAGCCCTGCCAGCCTTCCAGCTTAGAGAAACTGGGAGGGATAATTTTTTATGATTTCTTTTTCATTTAAATTCAATTAATTTCATTTTATTTATTTTAATTTCACTTAAATTCAATTAATGAACATACAGTGTATTATTAGTTTCAGAAGTAGAGTTCAGTGATTCATTTAGTCTTACATAATACCCAGTGCTCATGACTTCTAAACTGGGAGGCGTAATTATGGTCCTGGGAGCACCTGGCCAGATAGTATGACAGAGACCTCAGCAGGGACCCAGTAACTAAGACTGGCACAGAAGGCCTGTGGCCCTCTTGGACGCCATAGATATTCATTCGGGATGGAGAGCACAACCAGCAGTGGCTTGAGCAAGGCTCTTCTAGTCTCCGGAAAGTTAATTTACCCAGTGTAGGCCTTGAGGACTTTACCCTACTTCTTCATTGAAGGAAAATGGCAAAGCTGTGTTTTAAGCTAGCTCTATGGAATGGGAGGTACAGAAATTCAGAGGAGCTGGTGAAATCTGTGGCTTGGTCCCACTTCTTATGAGTTTTGTAAACCCCACTCTATGGTCACAGAACGAAGACTGCAGAGGAGACATTTTCCAGTACAATTAAGGTCCTCTACTGTAGGAATCATCATTACTTTCTAGATTGTGGATTCTGCCTCCTACTATAAATTCATGGTCCCCTTTGAAGCTCTGCTGGAAGTTGGGAATCCTCATCCCAGAAGAATGCACGGATATAAATATACATAAAACATTGGGGGGAGTCACAAAATCCCTAAAGCCCATCCACAGATCATACATTAGGAAGCCTTGAATCTCATCAGTGTAAAGGAAAAGGAAAAGAATAAGGAGAAGAGGGAAATACTCAGAAAGTACAGAAGTGAGATGTATCCTTATTTCTCAAAATTTAATGTGCATACAAATCAGTCAGGAGTCTGTTTATAATGCAAATTCAGACTCAGAGGCTCAGAGGGTCTGCATTTCTAACAAACTCGAAGCCGGCATCACTCCCCATGAACCACGTTTTGAGGAGCAAGAATGTATACCTCACTTGCAGTCATGTGGGAAGATACAAATTGTGAAATTCAAAACTTCAGACGCGTTCGATTCCCAAGGAACGCGAAAGTACCCCACTAATATTAAATGTCCCATAGAGCCGCGGAGTGGTAAACATCTCATTTCCTTCCCCGCGAGGCTTACTTGGAAGGAATATATCCATGAGCATGTGGGGTTTGGGAGTTCCAGGCTTGGCACTCGAGTCCAGACGTGGTCTTGGAAATCTTGCCCTCGTAATTTTCCCCACTGCAATGCATGCACTCCTCTGCACAGAACAGAAGGTGAAAGGAGGAAGAAAAACTGAAATGAATGAATCACAGAAGAGTCAACTTAGCAATGTCTCACATACCACCCGTGACTTGTTCATTTGTGCTTTCCAGTAATCGCTTGGGAATGAAATGGGCTGTAAAGGTTCTTCTAACACGATCCACAATGTTGTTCCCTATTCCAATGGTAAAACAAGCGTGTTTCGGTCAGTACCTTCTGTTATAGTCATGACTTCATCCAGAAATTCCATAATGCTATCCTCAAATTGGGATGCACTGGCCCTCGGTGGGTGGGAGGGGATGGGGAGATGGTGCATAAAGTCTCAGAAATCTGAGACTTCGATTGTCTTCGTTTCACTTGCAACCTTTAAAGACGTCTATGAAATCATTCTGATCGTGAGGACGACTGCCTCCCAGGATTTCAGGGCTTGAGTTCTGGTTTGTGCCCACGACCTCCCTGGGGACCAAGACTCCCCTAAAGGGACAGCACCCCTCTTCTCCGGGGCGTTGCCTTCTGCGTATCTGTTACATGCGGTGAACTGCGGTCCAGAAGATGATCTGACTGCCGTTACATCACTATGCCTACCACATTGCCCTCACTTCCTCTCAGCACGTGGGCTTGTTATCATCTCTCATCCCCACAAAAGAAAGGAGAATACAGTCCCATAAGACATGGCGGTGGGATGACCACATTCACATAAGCTCCATTATGGCACGCTGTCATCATCGTTCTCTGTCCTCACTTATTATTGCTAATCTCTCTCTATGCCTAACTGGTGAATTCAACTTGGCTGTATGCCCTTGGAGAGGAAACCACTGTATCTACAGGGTTCTGTACTCTCTGCACTTTCAGGCATCCACAGGGGTCTCAGAACGTGTCCCCTGCAGATAATGGGGCACTCCTCTACCGAGAAGCATGCCTGGTTGTTTTTTGCTTTCTTACATTATTTAAAAACTGCAACTTTGGTTTCGGAATTATTGGAATAATGTGGTGCAGCAGAGGAATAAAGGATTTGAACTTTTTAAGGTACTAATAAAGGAAATTGAGGCAGATTGATACACGCCTGTCCTCTTGTGTGGATTGAGGGCTGGATGCCCTCACAACACCGCACCCCAATAAGGCATCTGAGGTTGAAACAAAGACAGGAGACCTGAGCCGTCGCCTGGTGCAAACACTATCCACGCTGTCGTACAAATTCCACCCTCATCCTTCCCCTTTCCACCAATAAATGTAGGAAATACGAAATGAAGAAAATTTTTTCAATAGGAGGTGTTTAACGTTTTTAGCATTTACTCTCGAGGTACACTATTAAATTGGTTGGTTTGTGAAGACAATGAGTTGCTGCTTTAAAAACTGGTTCAAAAACTGGTTCATTGGGTGCCTGAGTGGCTCAGTCAGTTAAGCATCTGCTTTGGGTTCAGGTCATGATCTCCGGGTCTGGGATGGAGCCCTGCATGGGGGGGGGTCCCTGCTCAGCAGGGAGCCTGCTTCTCCCTCTGCCCTTGCTCCTCCCCCCTGTTCATGCTTTCAATCTCTCTCTCTCTCTCTAATAAATAAACAAAATCTTGAAAAATAAAAAATAAATAAAAAATAAAAACTGGTTCGTTGCTTAGCTTCGATGAAACAGCAAAGTCTACCACATTAGATTCATACATTTATTTGCATTTTATTGACTCTGTGGTTTCATTAAAAAAAAAACAACAAACTTATTTGAGAGAGAGAGAAAGAGAGAGAGAGGGTTAGGGAAGCAGAGGGAGAGAAACTCCCAAGCAGGTTCCCTACTGAGTGCAGAGCCTGACTGACGCAGGGCTCGAGCTCACCCTGAGCCAAAACCAAGAGTTTGCCAGATGCTCAACTGACTTGCACCGCCCAGGTGCCCTGGTGCAGGTGGTTTCATTTTAACCACTGAATTACAAGTCTGTTTCTGGCTTTATGTCATGTAAGAACTTTAAGCTTAAGAAATTATGTCTAGAATTTGTATCTAGTTGATTATTTGTACATATCAATGTAACATTTTAATGAAATAATTAAGTTCAAAAAGGAGGGGGGTCTGAGCAAATTTTCGGTCTTTTCTAAGAGGTACGTACCTCACACGATTTTGTCAAACATGTCCACTAGTTGGTTTTTAACGATATCCCTGTATGGGAATCACTTTACAGCAAATTACAGATAAAGAGCAGATGTGCAAGCAGTTTGTAGAGGCACGCCTGACCTTCACACTCTGGAATGTTGCAGTAGTCGAACCTCTGGTCTGGGTCTGTGGTGTAGCACCAGGGCCCCTTCTCGTCGTTGTCAGGGTTCCTGCAGTAGTTCTCCTCCAGCCCCTCCATGGGGTACTTCTGGGGCGTGAAGCTGTGGAGGGCGGCAAAGAATCCCTCACTATCTAGTGGACCCCTGAACAGCATGGGTGGGAGCTGTGTGGCTCCAGTACAGGTGGATTTTTTACAATAAATACGGTACAGCGTTGTAATGTTTTTCTCTCTTCCCTGTGATTTTCTCAGGAATACTGTCTTTTCTCTAGCTTACTTTATTCTAAGAACACAGCACATAATTCATGAAACATACAAAATGTGTGTTCGTTGACCGGTATGGTCTCAGGAAGTCTGCCAGTAAAGAGTACGCTATTAGTGGTTAAGTGTGGGGTAGGGGGGTCAAAAACCATACATGGACTTTCAATGGCACAGGGGGTCAGCGGCCCTAGTCCCATGTTGTTCAAGGGTCAAATGTATTTGAAAGATCAGTATGTTGGTGGGTATTAAGGAGGGCACGGATTGCATGGAGCACTGGGTGTGGTGCATAAACAATGAATTCTGGAACACTGCAAAGAAATAAAATAAGATGTAAAATAAAAACAGTATGTTATTAGGAAGGCAGAATAAGAGGCTATTTCCATGAAGTTCATGCATTTCTGCTCTCTGTTGTCTGATTTCTGGTTCTCTGCTGGCACGTAGCTATTCGTCCAGTAGCTAATATTGCCATTATTACGATATGGACAGCAGAGTCTTAGAAGTAGAGCTAAAGGGTTTTTATGCACAGTCACTAGACATACAAAGGCCTCAAAAGCCTGCCAACTTCTTGATTCCTTCCAAACACCTGCTTTTGTCAGTGGCCCTCCTCCATGTAAAAATGGTTGCAGTTAATGCCATTGGGTCTGTGCGACTCTGCACTGGGCAATACTGGAAACTTTCTACACCCCCTCTCACTTAGCCTTAGCAAAACCCCTACTGGGAAGGCCTTATTATCCCTATTTTAAGGATGAGAAAATTGAGGCCCAATGTCAAACGGAATTTATCTTGCCTCAGTGCAAATACCAAGAAAGTAGCATCTCAAGTTGAATCCATCTGACTGATTCCGTGTGTGGGGGGTAGGTAGAGGTAAGTCACTTCCAGTTCTAGAAATGAGTCGCTGTGCAGAGATAAAATTCGATCAAAAGCCTGAGACTAAGAATCCAGATGGCAGATTTCATTTCTGTGCTTCGACGCACCTGGGCTTGTAAAGTGCACGTCTCAGGACCTCAATGTCCTCCTCTGTGGGGTCGAGACGGCCTCGACTGTCTCTAGAGCATGTGACACTCCACGATTTGGAGTGCCATTTGGTTTCATCGTTTTTCTTCTATAAGCTCTGTGTGTTGGGAATACTTTATCTGCCCATCTCATAGAGATAATAAAGACAATTTGATGGGGGGGGGGGGTGTTAGCAGACACTAACTTCCTACTGACAAGCATTGTCCCTGAGAATGTAACGCTATCCTGCAGGAAAGCAGCAAATAATTAATAGGCAAGTTGCGAGATCATCTGGTTTTCATCCGGTTTTCCTTCATATTCTATCTGCTCCTTTGCAAAGGTCTGATTGAGAGGAAATGGTATCATTCTTAACATCACAGGTGAACACGGAGATCAAAGTCTTACTTAGGTTTGTGTGGAGAATTGTCACTCCATTTTTGACAGGCAACGCCATCCTTCGTTTTGGACATCGTCCCCCTGTAGGTCTTCCCGTTTCCAGTCTTGCACTCTGAAAGATAGACTGAAGGGAGATCCACACAGTGGGCAAGCCCTCCCCAAGAAACACCACGAAGCAGCTTTGCACTGCTCAGTCATGTTGAAAGGACTCGCACAGGAGACACCATTTTCCCAGGCTCCTAAAAGACAGTCTTCTGCGTCTCCCATCTGAGGAAGGGCTGCGGTTCACTGAGCTACTGGGGCTATTATTTCTTTATTCAAAGCCACAGCCCTTCTGTGTACCAGGTACTGTGCTGGAGACACACGGAGACTAGAATGGAGGCCCTACCCTCAAGGAGCTTATATCCTGCTGGACTCCACGGTATGAAACGAGGTAACCTCACAGTGACGTACAAAACAGAGAAAACAAACAGTGTGAGGACGGAGTGAAGGGGAATGGGGACAGGGCCTTTTCAGCACGCTTTTCAGAGGTGGAAAGAGATCCAAGCCACGTCTACTTTTTGAGGCTCCTGGTATTTTAAATATGAAAAACTGCTGGACAGAGTTATACACTTTAAATGTAGACAGTCAACATACTCAGCTAGCCTCCAGCTAGCCAACTCAGGGGTTAGCCAAGGGGCTCCAACCTATTTTTAAAATACGTGGCCTGATGCTCACCTGTGTCCCACATGTGGTAAGGTGGATGCCTGGGGCTGGCAGGTCACACTTTCCAGTGTGCCCCCCCAACTTCTGTCCCCACCAGGCGGGGTTTATGTTTACAAGAGTCAACTATTTTCATCGTCAAAACTTTTTATACAGCTATAGTAGATTAAAGATGATCTAAACTGAGAAATGAATGTGAAAAAATTGCTTTAAAAAAAAAAAACCAAGATGAATGCTGTTAAGGACTTGAAGACTTGAATAGTGTTTTAAAAGCCTATGGAGTCCATTGAAGGTAATCCAGATATACAGTTGGCTATAGAATTTTGGGTGGGAAATCTTAAGAATACAAAGATATTTTTACAGTCAGATTAATAGATGTTTCCAGACCTTGCTCTGCTTCAAAGAGAAGGAAACCAATTCTAGACAACACACACAGAGCATTGCTGATGCAAGGACAGATCATCGCTGATGCAAGGAATGCCCCTATATGTCAGTGGCCCTATATTCAAAGAAAGCAGCCTCTACATAAAAGGGGCCGATGTAAATTGCATTTCCTATGAGAACATAAAATATTTAAGGTATATGTGTGTCATCTTTCATGATTTCCCACCTTAGTCAAGTGTTTTAATTCATCTATCAATTACCTGGGCATCCTTCTTCTAACATACCAATAGCAAACAAATGCTTTTAACCCTAGACTATGTATAAAGACCGCAAGTGTGTCTTCACCGAGACCGATCATTCCACTAGATGCATTACACTGATCAGAAGCATAAATTCAAAGTACTTTGGAGGCCTAGGGGTCAGGGGAGGCTTTTCACAGAAGGTGATGCTTGAGTTGAGACATGGGAGATGAGAACAGAAGAGGGGGCTTGGCAGCAGGGTGTGTGTCTGAAATGTGGGAGGAATGCACGCAACCCCAGTGTAGAGAAGCCTCGTGAACCCAGCAGATGGGGTGGGCTTAAACAACACAGGCCCCCGTAGCGTTCAGTTAAGTCTCTGGATTTTATTCTAAGGGCACAGGGGGTTGAAAGCAGGGCAGTTACGGCCCATTGGCTATCGTGGCCCGGCCAGTGATGGTGACCACTGAGACCGCAGTGACGGCAGCGATGGCCACGCAGGCCAGGGGCAGACGTAGATGGAGCTGACATGGAGCTTCCCTAGAAAAACCCAGGCAGGTAATTTAGCAGCAGGTCAATGGGCCACGGTAAAGAAGCAAGTGCCACAGAATGGCTGACTTTTGACTTTTTACCTCTCTTCTGTTTGTATGTACCCACCAGAGTTTACATAACCTTTTGATCCTTTCCTTCACCTTGAAAACAAGCAACTATCCGACTGTTCAAACTAAGCCCGGTGGTTCCCCCCTGTTCTTTCTGGTTAACAATTTACAAATGATTTATTCAAATGTTAGCATTTTGCAGGGAAAATCACACCAGCAACCCTCCCCCCTTTTTTAATCCAGTAGGTAACCCTATATAACTCATTCTTTGCTCTTTGTAAAAATGAGTAACTTTGACAGATAAAAACTTTTGAGTTGCTCTGTGCTTGAATCTCAAGAATTGGGGATAAACAGTGATAAGAGGAGGACGGCAGGCACACAGTTAAGTCAACCTCAGAAGATGGATTTTAACATTGGAAGCTTTAAAAAATGAAAGTAAGGATTTTGTCTACATCCAAATGTTACTGGAGGACTTAAGACACACCTCAGTTTTTCCTATTTCCACAGGCTCCGGTCCAGAAGCTAGGGCCCAGGGACTATGGTCCCTACAGCCAAAAAGCCAAGATCATGGAAACACTTAGATTCCCCTATCCTCAAAAATAAAATAAAATACTGACTATCATATTTTCGGGGCCCTAGAGGTAGATGTGACTTTGTCAGTCCAATCCCTTCCTTTTTAAACCATAAGAATGAAATCTAAAAGGTGAAGTCCTATCCTCAACTTTACAGATGGGATTACTGACCAAATCTCATCCTGAGTCTGAATTCCGTGGCAGAACAGTGCCCCTCCCTTCTCTGGTCTGATAAGCTACACAGACAAAAGAGGACGTGGGAGGAGAGGAGAAAGGGGAACTGAAGGGGGAAGGGTGGGGAAGAAAAGAAAGAGGACGGGTCCCGGGGGAGGAGGAGGAGAAAGAAAACATTGTACCCACTTTTCTTTTCGAATAAAACCACATCTCTCATCCTTAAGATTGCAGACGACTTGCTGTTTTCAGCCATGATCACACACTGTTGCTCTTTGCTGTGATATTGAAATGACCTGCAGAAGAAAATCAGGAAACCCCCCAGAAATGTTTTCTGCCATTTAAGGAAAGTAAACTTCTGTTAATAATTAACAGATTCCAAAGATAATTGTATCTCTTGATGGGTCAAGGAGTTTGGAATGGTTACTTCCCTTAAATTTGGCCCAGTCGAGGAAGTGCTGGAAAAGGATGCCTGGACAGGTCATTCCTTCACCTTCTCCTCCACCAAATGTTCTTTCTGTTTCAACTACTCTGCTCTTTCTTCACTTATGTGCTAGAATATTTGCTTCTGTGTTGGAAAGAAGCAACTCTGATTGCTTTGAACCCTTTTCCAAAATGGTCTGTGTTGACTTCTGGTTTCCTAGAATTTCCCTTTCCTATAAAGTCCCCTTGACTTTAGCCTCTACGTGTCATCTCCTCTCCCTTAACCTCACCCATCCCCGCAGTCCTGCTGTGAACATTGAGTCTGGCATTCAAAGCCATCCAGCCCCATCTCCTCCATGAGCTCTTCTGTAGCTGATGTGGTCCCCAGGTCCTGTTCACAGGGCCACGTGGCTCCCTGGGCCCAGAATGCCTCCCGCCTTGTCAGTACATGACACTCACCCTTCCAAGCCCTGCTCAGTGCCTTCCCCTCCCCAGGCCTTCTCCAGCCCTCTCAACCCTTAGAAATTACTCTTTCCTCGGAATCTTTATAGAGCACATATGACTATGTCACTTACTGACACCTCGCACCACATGTGTTTTTAAAAATTTTTTACATTTTATCCAAGTTCTGTGACTACACCATAAATACAAAAAGGCGAGCGCGGGACCTTGCAACTATACAACGATCTGTCATATACAGACAGAGATCATATATATCCTATATGTTGGGTCACTGTGTCTCTGCTTCTTTGTTCCTTAGGCTGGGACACTTCCAGCCACAAGGATCCTCATTAAATATTTACCGATGATGATGTCAAAAACCAGAGCTCAGAATGGCAGCTGCTGATGTCATGTGTATAGGTAACAGCCTTTGGGGGCATTTTTTTCTGAAGGGGATGTGGACAAACCCTAACAACCCACTGTTCCTGTGGCTTCCGATCCAGGGAGCAGGCACGGATCCCCAACTCCAATCCCGTGAAATGCCTCTCTTGCCTCTTAAATGCTGTTTTTGTTAATAAATCCCGGGGCAAACTTCTCGTTACCAAATAACAGCGTCTCCAATGGCAACATTTCCGCCAGTGAGCAGCCCCGGAGAGAATACCTGCAAATGAACTCGGTCTCCTCCTCACACTTCCCCGCACATTCCTGTACGCTTCCTGCCCACAGCTGCTTCTTCTTGAAGCTGAGCACAGACGCCCCCTGCGTGTCCACGTAGTCATCCAGGGGGTCTCCACAACCTGCGAATGGAGGATGGAGTGGGATAACTGGCTGAGATTCATCAACACCACTGTTGGGTCAGCAGGCCTTTGAGATCCTATATTTGCTGTACATCCACCATATAAAATTTGCTGCTTTCCTAGAGAGCAGAACAGGTGTCACGAGTAGAACCATTGAGTCAAGGGTTCTGCTTTGAGGTGGCGTTGTATTAAAGGGGCAAGTGGATTGACGGATTAATCGATTAGGATTATTTAACAACTTCCGTAACTCCGTTCATGGCCATGAAACCTTAAATAAGAATAAATTTATTTGCTGTGGCTTGCCATGCCATGACAGAACAGTGAGAAGCCGCCAGCGGCCCCCTGTGTTCGCCATTGCTGATGTTGATGTGTCCAACCCTGGCTATAAACCCAATTTGGAGGCCACTACCTGACTGCCAACAGTATAAGCTTCAGTTGACTGTTTAAGTTGATGTGACATTCTCTGAATGGTTCCACCATGAGATATAAAAATGTTGGTAAGTTGCAGGCCTGGAGTTGGCGGCCTCCCTAATTTTAGTGTGGAACCCTAGTGACTGTCCCAGGGTGAGAGGCCAGAAGAGGTTAATGAAGACAGCTAAGCTGCCTAAAGTTTGCCTAAATGGGATTAGGCAACATGGCAGCCTTGACCACCACCAGGGGAGTGGTGCAGACCCAAGCCAGGCTGAGCGGGTTGGAGAGTGACCAGGGGAAGCCTGTGGAGCCACATGAGAAGACAAGCCTTCAGGAGCCTAGCTGGGAAAGGAGCTCTTCTCAGAGGGCATGTGCAGTCAAGGAATTTTTTTTTTTAAAGATAAGACATTCGGAAGCGTGTTTAGATACTGATGAAAATTATCCAATAGGAAGGATCAGTGGGGTCAGCCCTTCATTCTCAGAAAGCCCGTCCTGCCCACCTGGAAACACATGGGGCACAGGGCCAATGCAGAGACTAGTCCTCTCCGGGAGGTCATGCTCCCTTCCCCCTGCTATCTGTCCTCCCCCAATTTAAGATACTCCAAACCGGAAGGTGGCTCTTGAACAGGAAGCTGGCTGCTGTAACTTAAATTTAAGGTACCAGAAAGCACTAGAAAAAGGTTTCAAAAGGTTATGGAGAAGTAGAGGTTTTAGACCCAGGTCCATGCCTTCATCCTGTATTTCCCCCATTTGAACTCTCATTTCCAAGAAGAGGTGTACTTGGGTGAATTCTATAGATCAGGATGTGATTTAAAAAACAAATATGGCGGGAGGGGGCACATCTGGGTGGCTCAGTGAATTAAAATGTCTGCCTTTGGCTCAGGGCCTGACAGGACTGAGCTCTGAGTGGGGCTCCCTGCTCAGCGGGGAGTCTGCTTCTCCCTCTCCCTTTACCCCTCCCTTGCTTGTGCTCTCTGTCAAATACATACATACATACACACAAACATACATACAATCTAAAAAAAAAAAAGTTGCAAACAGTAACTCTGGAAAATATATCCTACAAAGACTTAAATTCGACTTTCTGAAGAGTTCTTAGAAAGTTGAGGCGGCTAAGGTAGAAATGATTCCAAGGCAAGAAGATTTCCATTTATATCCCCTTTCAATTAAGCTTCCTTTGATTATGTTATTATATTTCACAGCAAAAAGCTGCTGAGAGGGGCGCCTGGGGTGGCTCAGTGCGTTAAAGCCTTTGCTTTCGGCTCAGGTCATGATCCCAGGGTCCTGGGATCAAGCCCCGCATTGGGCTCTCTGCTCAGCAGGGAGACTGCTTTCCCCCTCTCTCTCTGCCTGTCTCTTTGCCTACTTGTGATCTCTGCCTGTCAAAATAAATAAATAAAATATTTTAAATTAAAAAAAAAAAAGCTGCTGAGACCACCTTAGGAACTGATATCCCAAAGAAATATCCCCAAAGAGAATACAATTTTTTCTTTGGTGCTCGAAAAGTTCTCCCGCATTACTTTCTTTTCTTCAACTTGAGGGCTCGGTGACAGTCGAGTTCCTACAGTGTACTGGTTGACCAAGAAATATTTAACATATTATTTTAGTAAGAAATTATTTTTAGGGCACCTGGTTATCTGCCTTCTGCTCAGGTCATGATCCCGGGGTCCTGGGATGGAGCCCCACATTGGGCTCCCTGCTCAGCAGGGAGCCTGCTTCCTTCCCCTCCCCCACCCCGCTAATGTTTTTTTTCTCTCTCTCTTTCTCAAATAAATAAATAAAACCTTTAAAAAAAGAAAAGTATTTTTATATTCAAAGCCCAATGTAGATGTATGTAGCTACCAAAACATATGTATTACATTAATAATGTGGGTTTACTTATCACCGTGGTGTGTACATTTATACCCATGATCATGCACTTGCAAAAAAAAAAAAAGTGTCTAGATGGTTTATGAAACTACGGAGAACAGCTGTAAAAGGATTTTTTTTTTCCTTTCACCAGTCACATCTGTGCCCCGGAAAGATGAAATGTGTCCACAGAAAGAGTAAATGCCTTCCTTTCAAAAAGAGCTTATGAAAGTCTCCCCCTTTGGCAAAAAGCCTATGTTAATCCTGTAGCAGAAGAGTCTGGTCTCCCGTCCTGGTGTGAGCCACTGGGTCAGCTCACAGCATTCCGGATCCGGTTGTCCATAGGCTAACACAGAGTACACATACCCCACCACCCCACCACGGGCCACCGCTTCCCACAGAAATCTCTGTACAGTCCTCCACTCTGTGTTTTCTTTGGTATTTCTTGAAATGGCTCCACTGACTTCAAATATATTGAACTCTACTTTAAAGTACAGCTTACAAGATTTTATCTGGCGATTTATAAACTGAATTTCAGTTTACCAGTGTCACATATGATTCCATTCAGATGAAATGTCCAAAAGAGACAAATCAGAGACAGAAAGTAGCCTGGTGATTGCCAGGAACTAGGCAGGGATGCAGGTAGGGAAGGGGGGCTAGGGGTGATGGCTGAGGGGTGCAGAGTTTCTTTCCAGCGTAATGAAGATGTTCAGAATGCACTGTGTTGATGATGGCACAACTCCGCAGACCACTGCTATGTATGCTCAAAATCGGTGAACTGTATGTGAATTACATCGTCATGAAGCTGTCAAAACACCCCACAAAACTCTAAGGACATGTTTAGAATATTTTAAAGGAAGTTTAAACAAAGTTGAAAAGGGAGAAGAGCACCAGATTCCTTCCAGAAAAGTTCTGGTTTAAATTCTGCTATCTTGGGGTGCCTGGGTGGCTCAGTGGGTTAAAGCCTCTGCTTTCGGCTCAGGTCATGATCCCAGGGTCCTGGGATCGAGCCCCACATGGGGCTCTCTGCCCGCGGAGAGCCTGCTTCCTCCTCTCTCTCTGCCTGCCTCTCTTGCCTACTTGTAATCTCTGTCTGTCAAATAAATAAATAAAATCTTAAAAAATAAATAAATAAATAAATAAATTCTGCTATCTTCACTTCCTGGATTTGGGAGTTTGATCAAAAGAGAAATAACCTATTTTTCCTAAGGATGGATTTCCTCCTCTTTAAAAGGGGGTGCAGATATTCACCTACCTACTGTATCAGCTGAATATTGATATGAATATTGATATGAATATTGATATGAATATGATAAGTATTATCTAAGGACACACACTCACACACGTATAAAAATGTGCCTAGCTTTTCTCAAGCACTACGTGAAGGTTTCTGGAATTCCTATATGCACACATCATTTGGCAATCGACGCGTGTGGTTTCTCCAGGCATAAGGAATAAACCTAGACATATGGAAGGCGCATGTCAAGCCTCAGCAGGCAAGGAACCTCCAGACACTGGCCAGAGAATGCAAAGAAATATTTCACTGCTTTCATCTGAAAGTGAAGAGAATACGACATGCTAACGAAAATGGTCTCCGTTAATGGAACTGAGCGCCAGGCAAGGGCGCCCCCGACTTTTGGGGTTGCCAGCTCTGCAGGCTATTGTTTCAAATACAACAACAGTCTCTGGCAGGCAATCTTGTCGATTTAAAAGGTCATTCATCATTTCCCCTCCCCATTGGTCTTTATCACGCATGAGGAAATTAAGCTCAGTTCTTAAATAATTTTTCTTTTTTTCTTAATGTTTATTGTTTTTTATAAGATTTTACTTACTTATTTGAGAGACAGTGAGAGGGAGAGAGAAAGAGAGAGAGGGCATGAACAGGGAGAAGGAGCAGAAGAAGAGGGAGAAGCAGGCTCCCCACTGAGCAGGGAACCGGACATGGGACTCTGAGCCAAAGGCAGATGCTTAACTGACTGAGCCACCCAGGCACCCCCTTAAAGAATTTTTCAATCATACATGTAGATTTTGATTTGGGACACTCGTGAATCAAAAGCTAATTTAAACCAGCTGCACAGAAAGCCATCATGTTATCTATTTTTAGGACATCGCTAGGAAAAACATTTTAATTAAAATTTAAAAAAAAATCCTTTGTCTTACCTGAGTTCAGAAATAAAAGAAGTAGAAGCAACACTTCCTTATGTTCCATTTTGGGACTAGCCAGAGGTGCCCAGAAAACTCAGCGTCCCAGTCCCGAGATGTTATTGACTTACCTGAGAGAAAACACATCAACAAATAAGATAATCACATGGAGTTAATTATTTTCTGAGACGCCCATTGCCAGTGTGCTCTGAAGGGTTCAAACATTACCTCGGCCTGCGGATCTTACAAAATCTCCATCTGTAATAGATGCTGGGAAGTGGTGAAAGCAGGCCCGCCCCTTGCTGCCCCAGGCTGCCTGCTTTATTTCCCCTGGTTCTTTCTCCCCCTCATCCTCTGCTACCCACTTTCTTCCTCAGATAGCCACTTTTCCTTCTCCATCTGGTTTCCTTCCTCTCCTTCTTCCCTGGCTTTAGGTAAAAAGGAAAAACAGAAAGAAAAATCACACTAACAGCCAAACTTGGCTGAGAACTTGTCATTCAACAAGCAATATTAGTATTTCCACTTTAATGAGGGGACTCGGGCTAAAAAAGTTCAACTGTCAAGGTTACTCAGGCCACCAATGGTTGAGACCCTATAGGCCTTAGATTATAAGCATAAGCTAGGGCCTTGTTCATATCCCCACATCCTACCAAACAATGTAGAAATTACTAGAAAGTTTAAACACTTTATTGTTATCAAAACGTCTTTATGTCCAGTGGGCTCACATGTTTCCCATAATTATAAATTATGTTGTAAAAATATTGGTCTTTTCCCCAAATAAATTCACAGTGGGTTACATTCTCACGCTCAGAAAATAAAGCAAAAGGGGCAAAATTGGGTTTGAAGAGTCTGTGTGAAGTTTCATTGTTGGTTCTGTACTCTTCCTCTGACTTAAGGCCACAATAACCAGGTCATTACACACTTGGAAACTATTTTAGGGTTCAAAAATATTTAGGAGTAGTTCAGTGGATTCTATTTTACTTGTGAAATAAGAACAAGAAACACTCCTCTCTCTAGGCTAAGAAATTTCTTTCTATAAATTAACTAGCAAAGTGTAGAGGTCAGCACCAAGCCTCCAACATAATTTCCTGGGATGAAAAGGCACTGTGCAGAACTCTCAAGAGCAAATTCTCTTCTCAGAGAATAAGACGGTGGCCTATTGTGAGCAGCAGGGATGAGTTAATCACATTTCCTGGTTTTCTACTGATCCTAGGTTTCTTCTCTCCTCAAAGTCTCCTCCCTTACCTCTCCCTGTCCCCAGTGGCCTGGTGTACTATAGGGGACACAGTGTAGAAGCAAGTTGAGGAGTCAAAACTGAGAAGATTCTTTTTCTTAAAATATTCAAAAGGTCTTTTAAGGGGATTATGTTGATGTTTGAGAAAGTTCTTTGGGAGGAAAAAAAAAACAGATTTTACCAATACATGAAGCTTTCCATATGCATTTATTTCTATTTAAAATATTTTACTAGTGGGGCATGTGGGTGGCACAGCTGGTTAAGCATTCAACTCTAGATCTCTGCTCAGGTCTTGATCTCACAGTTGGGGAGCATACTTAAAAATTAATTAATTAAATGGTAAAATATTTTAGTCCTGCCTCATGCATGAAGCATCTCAGGAACAGTGTGATCAGAAATTCTATGTCCATGCAATGTTCCTTTTCCTGTTTTATTGCTTTATTTGGGTGGTGGTGGTAGGCATTTTGCCCCCTTTCCTCCCTGAAGCTTTTAGGACGATTTGATTCTGCAAAGGTTATCTTGGGAATCAGGTTGCCCTGCTATGGCCTCGTGACCACATTCTTCACCCTCTTCGTAATACATCAGCACCGTGAGAGCAGAGAGAGACATGATGCAGAGTCAGGCGCGTGTGCCAACAGATACTGTCGTGTGTAAGGGGAAGGGCCCAGCGGAACGTATGGCGCAAGTGTATACTGGAGTGGGGGCATGGAGACCTCCATTAGGGCACGGCCCTCCGTGATTTAGCTCCAGGGGCAGAGGGTAGGCATGAAGCAATGGACTATTCTAGATTGTTCACAGGAACCCACAACGGCACTCTTGGACGGATGTCAGGCCGTGGCTTTGCCCAACGCTGTGAAGACAATTCAAAGTAAGTCATTTTCCACTTGAAGCAGTGGCGAAAACTGAGGCAAGAACTAAAGAGAGATCATCTCTGCACAGTGTCAGCAGGTTGAACGGCTTCTGAGATGAGTACACTGAGTACTTACTGACCATCTACTGTGTGTTGGATTCCTTTGAGATTATATAAAAGGTACATAGCACTGTCTCTACCTAAAGGAACTCCAGGAAACTTCTGGATCTAAGATTTCTGAAGGTGTCTCCTGCGCTCTGTAGCCAACAATAAGGACATCAGGGTAAGATGGACGATGACGCTAACTTCCTTAGCTCCGCCCAGCATGGGGCTGGCTGCCAAGACCCCTTTGGGTTCCCTCAGGAAGGGAAGAATTAGCACCTTCCCTCCAGGTACTTAAATGGCGAGTTCCTTGCAAGTCCCTTAGAGGTAAGTTATGAACACCCTGCGAAGACCACCTCACCAGGAGAGTGAGGCGGAGGTCCCCCCTCCATGCCACCTGCACCCACCTTGTCTGTAGGGGAAGCCATGACCAGGTCACAATTTCCCAGGTGACATGTTTCCACAATGCGTGAACCTTATATCGCTGGCCTAACTTTTGCACCTGTCACCTTTCTCTACTGACTGTCCCCTTCCTCCAGCCCCGGCAGAGTTCCTCACAGCCCAGGCTTTCCCCTCCAGGACCTGTCATTCTAAGACAGCTCATCCCTTTACCGTGACCATCTCTGAGTATCCCCAATAAGACCATGTATTTCAAAATGAAACTAGCCCCAAATTAATGAATCGATGAAGGGTTCAAATGAAGTCTATACCTTCAGGGTTGCAAGGGTTCCAAGCAGTTTTTCTTTGCCCTTGACGTCAGTTTGCAGACTGCATTTACTGGGTGAATTTAGTAGGGAAGATCGCCTTGGAAACATGGCCTCATTAATCTGAGAGCCATGTTCATTTCTGTATCTGACCTTTCTTTCAAATTTGTTAGCCTTTGTTCCTTAGTCTCTGGGACGGTGGAATGAGATCCTTATCAGCTCTCAGGCCTGCCAGTAAAGAGACAGCAGGGCTGCTCAGTTAGCTCAGGGGTTAAACTGTAACCAGTGTGGGCGTACTTTCTAAGACCTGACTCACTAATTCAGTGTTAAGCAAGGTGATATTTTCTTAATTGAGTTGTGCTTGCAGAAATCAAGATGCTTATTCATTTTTGAAAAACAAATGAGTCTTTATCAGATGTAGAAAAGAAAATAGTAACTCTCAGATCATTTTCCAGCCCACACTGAGTCGGTACTAGGACTCCCCAGAGATTCAGGCAAGGATCCTTTCCGCTCTGAGGTCCAGATTCACTACAGATCAGACGGAGAGAGAAACCAGATCGTCTTTCCATCTTCAAAATTCATTGTTGTCTAAGCAAATCGTCACAAAAGTCTTCTTTCACAGTACTCACAAGGAACAAGACCTGTAGAAAACATTAAAATATTTTAAGAAAAAATGAGTATATATAAAAACTGGTGACATCTGAGCAAGGTCCGTGGATCAGTTCATTACATTGTATGGACGGCAATTTCCCGGTATTGATTTGGCTATGTTACGTTTTTGGCTATGTTACGTTTTTACCTTTGGAGGAGCTGGGTGATGGGTAATGGGGATACCAAACCTCTTGGCATTATTTTTGTAACTTCTTATGTGTTTATAATTTTTCAAAATAAAAAAATAAAAGTATCTATCTATGCATATATGTATGTATTAGTGTATATGTTGATATATTTGTGTATATGTGTATATATTTTCTGTGTATGCGTATATAGTTGTCTATACGTGTACCTATTTGAATGCCCGTGCATACATATTTCAGTATGTAGGTATATCTTTGGATATATGTATATAATTTGGACATATATGTATATATTTAAGAGAACTCAGGATGATGTAGATGCTTCCATAATATTAGGAAGTACTCCAGAAGTATAGAAACTTGTCCAGGGAGAATTTAAAACTTTAGAGTTTCTCAATAAGAGTGCAGAACTCAACCTCTGGCTGATTTCTGTGGTGTGGGGAAGTCTGAGTGGGATGGGAAAGGCCCCCTCCACCACCTTCACAACCCCCTCCTCCAAGGTCAGACAATTATTACGGCCTGGCTGAGCTCCAGGGCCGCAGCAGCCCTCCCTGCCTGTGGGTTTCAAAGGCAGAGGCTGGAGGAGTCTAGCCTCCCAGGTGCTCAAGGGACTGCCGCCATCTCTGCATACAAGTGAAACACCACCCAAGCAGAGTGGACCCCACATAACGACACCTCCGTCGTCTCTCTCTCAGCCCCCCAACTTCACAGTCCGGCAGAGGCGAGGTGTGAGAAGGTCCCCGAGTGAAGCCTGAGGTTGGGGCGGAGGGTTTGGTTTCCACGAAAAGGAAAGTTGCTCTGTGCAGTCCTCCTGGGTAGAAGCCTTTCCGGTGTCCTCAGTGTTTAACGCTGTGCCAAGAGCAGGCTAAATGAGGGAAGGAGACAGGAGCCCTGCTGTCAGGGAGTTGTCCACTTAATGGACATGGGGCCAATGTGCAGCTGCAAGATGGATCATAGAGCAGTGTGGTGAGTGCTCAGACCCGCTGAGGTCCAGTTTCCCTGGAGCAGGCAGAGCCGACGCCTCGCCTCCTCTTCAAGTGTGAGCTCACACTTCCCAGAGGGAGCGGCATCCAGGACAAGTAGGAGGGATGAGAAGTGAGAAGAAGAAATAAATGTGCCAAGTCCCAGAGGCAAGAAGTCCAGGCAGCTGAAAGTAATTTAGGCTGGAAGGGGGAACTGGTGGCTAATTGAGTTGGGGTCCAATCCTGCTGGCCTCTTACACAGTGCAAGTGTTCCAGCAGACAGCAGGGACTGCTATAGGATTTGTTTTATTTTATTTTATTATTTTAGTCACCATACAGTACTTCATTAGTTTTTGATGTAGTGTTCCATGATTCATTGTTTGTGTATAACACCCAGTGCTCCGTGCAATATGTGCCCTCCTTAATACCCATCACTGGGCTCACCCATCCCCCACCCCCCTCCCCTCCAAAACCCTCAGTTTGTTTCCCGGAGTCTATAGTCTATCATGGTTTGTCTCCCACTCTGATTCCCTCCCTTCATTTTTCCCTTCCTTCTCCTAATGTCCTCCATGCTATTCCTTATGTTCCACAAGTAAGTGAAACCATATGATTATTGTTTTTCTCTGCTTGATTTATTCACTCAGCAAAATCTCCTCCAGTCCCATCCAAGTTGATGCAAGTGGTGGGTATTCATCCTTTCTGATGGCTGCATAATACTCCATTGTGTATATGGACCACATCTTTATCCATCTGTCTATTGAAGGGCGCCTCAGCTCTTTCCACAGTTTGGCTATTGTGGACATTGCTGCTATGAACACTGGGGTGCATGTGCCCCTTCTTTTCACTACATCTGTATCTTGGGGGTAAATACCCTGTAGTGCAATTGCTGGGTCTTAGGGTAGTTCTACGCTATAGGGTTTTGGATTGGAAGAGTAGCACCCTCCTTCTGCCTGCAGCATAGCAAAGGATTGTGAGAAGCACGAGGCCCGAAACGGGGCCTCAAAGAAGGCAGCAGAGAAAGAGAAAAGCAACTGGATTAGGGAGATGATTAGAAAGCAGAATGGAAGGGATTTTGTGACTGAGTCTGGGTAGGAAATTGAGGCTGGGGCTGCATTTCTGCCCTGGGCATGTGGTAGACAGTAGTATCCTTGGTTGAGAAGGCACACGGAGCAGAGAATGAGACGAGTTTATTCAGACATGCTGTGTTTGGGAACTTGTGAAAGTCCAGGGGGAAATTTCCAGAAGTAACAGGCTATTTGGGTCAAGCGCGGGTGTTGTCTAACTTTGCCTCCCCCACCTCCGCCCCTCCCGGTATGTGACAATGATGTGACATTGACAAACAGCCACGCCCACTACTTGACTCTGGGCTACCGCCTCATTTGCATGACAACAAGGAGAGAGCCAGAGGAGGCTGGAAAGGCCCGGCTGGAGGTGTAGTCTGGGGTTGCAAAGCCAATACGCGGCATCGACAGAGGGGAGAGGGCTGAGAGAGCCTGAAAGATGAAAGCGGGCCTGGACGGACCCGGAAACTCACGAATACACAGAGGTAGAGACATCTCTCCAGGCTACCAGGACCGGTTAGCTGGAGAGGAGATGTGACCCGAGGCTCCAAGAAGCCAAGGGAAGGGAGGGCTTTTAAAGGTGGGAGTGGCCAACAGGGCTGAACTCCATGGTCCCCCCGCCCCCCACGTGAAGCTCACTCTGTCCACTGCTGCTGCCGCCAGATGGTAAGAAACCCAGGAAAATGGCATATTTTTATCAAATTCATGAGCCACCTCTGTGATACTCTTTTCCTAACATGTTTGGCTGTGTATTTTTTTATTGAATCCTCATATAATAAAGGTTTTGGAACATCAGGCTCTTTGACAGAACAGAAAAATAATTCATTCTCTCCCTTGCATTTTATTATTGATACACTGTAAAAGTTTCCCTTCCATAGCTTATTATTCATAAGAAAAGATAAATTTTCAGGATGACATTCAAATTTGGGAAAGCTTCTGTTGTACTATTTTTATGTATGAGCTGTAAGATCTGGAACAATTCCCACAGACTCTCTTCTAGCTTAGTGCATTTCAAATCCACATATCATATACAAGTTGTCATGACACAGTCCACGGTCCCGAACATTCCTCTTGCACCACTGAACCCACACAGTGGCTGTTTGGAATATTCTGGAAGCTATTTGCACTGGGGCAGCCGGTACTAACATACACAGAAGTGACTCCACAGCACACAAATACACCACACTGAGCCCAAATTAAATAAACCCCAACTAAGTTTGCCTTAGCTGGATCCCAAAAATGCCCACAGCCACTCTAATGCCATTTAACTTGAAGAGACGGAGGAAAGAGACAGAGTGGAAAGAGACAGAAATTTTAACCAATTGCAGCTAAAATATCTTACTTTTGCAAATTTTACAAAAGCATGTGATCACATGAATACATTGCTAGGGCCCTTACAGAGCCTCCTAGGGACCTGCTAAAATTATTTATTCCTGTGGTATGAATCACCCCCCACTAAACATGGCGATTTACAGTAAGAGCAATTACTTTTATGATGTCTTACGGATATGTAAGTTGGCTGGATTTGGCCTGGTGGTCCTCGTACTTGGGGTCTCTCTGACACTGCAGTCAGATGGTGCTGGGACTGGAGTCGTCTCAGCGGTGTCCTCACTCCCACGTCTTGTAGTGCATCCTGCCCATCACTGGGGCCACATCTGGGACTATGGGCCAGAACACCTGCAGCTTCTCCATGAATCCTGGGCTTCCTGGCTGTGGGGTTGCTGGGTTCCAAGAGAATCAGGCAGAAGTTTTATCTCCTTTATGACCTAGGCTGGAAAGTCACATGTGTCACCACCACCATGGTCACAGGTCTGCCCAGACTCAAGGGGAGAACACATAGACCCCACCTGTCAATGGGAGAAGTGTCCACCTCACACCGTAAGAAGAGCACATGTGATGGGCAGTCCTGTCGCCGCCATCTTGGAAGACAGTTTGCAGCAGGGGCCCACAGAAGTATGGGACCCTGCAGCTTGAGCTGTGTTGGTTTCACTGTCAATCTGGATCTATTTACTTGTGTACCCTTATTCAGCTCTTTCTATAGCTTCTCAAAAATAAGTTGCTAAAACTCTTCCCTCTCCCACCTAGACACAGATCAAATTCTTACAGTTTGCCCAAGTGGCTCCAAACATATCTGCTTCTGTTGAAGATAAGGCTAGAGATTTGTCCTCACCCACCCCCTGCTAGTGATGTCAAAACACCCCAATATCCCCGTGTCTTTGTTAGGTAAAGGGGCTTGTTTACTTATCCTGAGTGGCCCACAGGGAGTAAGCTCCAATCCGCATGATCTGTGTGCCATCCACAAAGAAAGGGAGGCTTCTGCTCCTTGAGAAGAGAACACCCTCCCCCCCACACACACACCCATCACATTAAGTCAGGGATATAAGAACACAAAGTTTCTTGGGGGATCCAAAGTGTTGCAATCTTTTTTTTTTTTTTTTAGATTTTATTTATTTATTTGACAGACAGAGATTGCAAGTAGGCAGAGAGGCAGGCACAGAGAGAGGAGGAAGCAGGCTCCCTGCTGAGCAGAGCCCGATGAGGGATAGATCCCAGGACCCTGGGATCATGACCTGAGCCAAAGGCAGACGCTTTAACCCACTGAGCCACCCAGGCGCCCGCAAAGTGTTGCAATCTTTAATTGTCATAAATATGAAACCCTTTCGCAAAGCATACTGAAGTATGTGCTTTTGGGCACTGTTCAGGGTTGGAGTGGACTTCTGGCATTAGCCCTTTATTCTGTCTTGAATCACAAGTCCCTCCAGCCTGACATCATGGTGTTGGGGTAGACCTTTGGTATATGTTCTTTCCCCACTTTACAGTACATTCTCTCTTGGGCATCCTGAGTGGTTTCCCGCAAATTGGTCACCCCTTTATATCCTTGAACGTCAACAGGTATTAGCGTGTAGACATCCCAGTATTTTTCTCCCAGGCAGCTCCTCTGTTTCCAGGTCCATCCAGGAGGTGAAGACAGGGCAGGAGGGTCTCCCAGTTCTCCATGCGTATTTAAGCCCCGTTGTAGATCCCTTGAAGGAGACCCAAACTCTCTTCTCTCTCCAGTGCTGTTGGAGCTCCAACTGCTACCCAACCTAAATGTCCCTCCATAAGGATGAGGACTGAACAATGTTCATTGAGCTTAGCGACAAGAGGGTCAGCAGAGTGGTGGGAGCGGAAGCCATATGCCATCGCTGAAGCATCGGTGGCAGAGAAAACGGAAACAACACGCAGACAGCTCTTTCAGGAACTGGGGGGTTGCGGGGGGAGGGATGTGGGGTGGGAGCTGGAGGAAGCCGCGGGGAGAAGGCCTCATTGCAGGGCTGATGGGAGAGCACGTGGGTGATAAGGAGGCCAGAACAGAGGGCCCTGACTGGACATGCCAGCAGAGGCTGGGAGCCCGGCCCCGGCAGAGGGAGAATCCGGATCTGGTGATGGGGAGTTTGCCAACGTGGTTCAGGAAGCAGAGTGCACTCCTTCAGGGCCCTAGTTCCTTCCCAGAGGAGAAGGACTGTGAGGGGACAGGCTGAGGCAGGAGATGAGAGGAGGTCGGGAAGCCGTGAGCCAGTCCATAAGGAGGCTCATGGAGAGGGACCCTGGGCTGGCCGCCCGGAGATGCGGTCTGGACTCTGGAGCCCGCAACCCCTCTTGCTTCTCAGGAGGATGTGGCCTAGCCTGTTTGGATCACATCATCAGGAGTGCCGTGGGCAGACGAATTTTTGGTTTCCAGCACCTTCCCCTGCACTGGAAACATCTCCTGGGCCTGCCTGAGCTGCTCTGAATCTGGCTTGGGGGAGCGGAAGCAGCTCAGAGGAAAGTGACAGTGAGTTTGGGTTTGTGTGGTTCGCCGGAGTGACAATGATTTAGTTTGCTCATGACAATACTTTTAAAAGCTGTGTTTGGCTCTCCTCGGGACTCACCGATGGGCCTGGCCCTCGAAAGCATCTGAGCAGCAAGTCCTGGTTAGAGCTGAAGCAGGTGAGCAGCGAGGAGGGAGGGACAATAAGGGTGGAAAATCAGATTGGGGTCAGATGAGCACGCAGGGTGTTTGCTAAATACTGTGAGTAAAAGGAAAGGCCCTGACTTGAGGTACGTTGCGCTACACACTTGGGGAGCTTCGGGTTCCTCGGAAAAGAAAAGGCTGCCATGTGTGGAGAAAAGGAGGGAGAGTCCTTCCTTTTCTAGGCTCATCTGACCTTCATAAAAGATTAGTTTCTTGGGGGCGTGGTCTTAGAGCATGCATCGGAAAGTAGTTCCCTGGATTTTTAAAAAACCCTTTTCTGAGTCACTCCAACCTGGCTTCTTGAGTCCCTAAGGGCAGCCGGAGAGAAAAAGAAATCACGAGGTTGGGATTGCAATTCAGTTACTTGTATATGAGTATTGTCTTGAAACGATATACAGATAAGGAATTGCTAGCCAGCATCTCACCGCAGGCCTCCCGCCCAGATCCTTCCAGAATCCTTCCCAGTCACCAAGGAGTGCCAGATGATAGCAAACTCTGTTCAGTGTTATTTGACCAATTTGACAAACCAAATGCCGTATCTGAATAGCTCTAAGTGTTCAAAGGTTACTATTGCATTTGGTTTTTCTGAGAAGCCTTTCTACCCACCCAGGCCATAACCACGGTCATCACCACCAAAAGTCCTTGAGACTCTTCTTCAGAAATGACCGTGGACACAGAGAAAGTGCCATAGGCAGTCACCAATCTTCCTATCACAGAGTTCCGGTGCTGGCAGTTGGCTAAGAATTAACTTTCCGCTAAGCAAATAGATGGAAAAGTGAAGTAAGACAGAGGCTCATGCTCCCTCAGGGGACAATGAAGCACTGGTGGCTGGATAAACACATCCTTTAAAAACACTTATTTTACTACTAGCTACCACTTACTCTAGGCCTGTCCACTCTGCACTGCGCTCAAACGATTCTATGAATTAAGTGCAGTACAACCCCACATCATGATATAATCACCCTATTCATCTCTATTATAATTATTGCCATTTTATAGATCAGGGCATTGAAACTCACTTGCCCAGTGTTAGGCCAGTGGAAATTGGCAGAACCCGGTTCCCACCCAACTATCGGGGTCTCAAGTGATTGCTTCTAATTCCGGCATTGCCACGCACTTGGGGAAGAAGGAACAGCAGCGGTAACACCAAGGATGGCTGGGTTCTGGCTACTACTAGGCTCTGTGCCAAACACTCTACAGACGGGATTGCATTTACGCTTCATTCTCACCCTAAGAAGGAGGGACTGTTGTTATCATTTGCGTTTTGCTGACAAAGAAATGAGAGGTTCCTACGTGGTCTGGTGTCACACAGCTAGTGAGGCTGGAGGGGGCAGGGATTGACCGGGCGTTGAATGCCGGAGCCAGACCCCCACCCCACCGCTGCAGAAAGCCTCCAGCGGCTCATCACCGCACAGCCAGCAAGCACGGCGCCCAGAATGAGCACTTATGGAGCGCCTACTGCATTTGCAGAACTCTGTGGCCATCCCAGAAGCCATAGCCATGAGGCCAAGCCCGGGACTGGTAGACAAAGCGCAATCTGAACCGGGTCCACTGCCTAATGCATGCTGCCTAGACCGACTTACTCGAGCCACTGGGCAGGGCCCAGCGGCCGGGGTCGGCACCCTTCGGTTTCTTGCACCGAGTTTGCCCCCTGGCTGTGCAGAGTTCCGGCTGCTTTCCGGTTCTACGATGGACATCCCCAAGCCAAGTTCAAGTCCGGGAGGACACCCACGGCTCCCGTTATTTCTGTCTCCGTCCCCAGACCTGCAGAGGGCGTTTCGGCGCGCGAGTGAAACCCCGATCCGCGGAACGAACCTTCCTTTTCCCATCTCCTTCCTCATGCGGTCGTTCCTATCCATTCGTGCGTTTCAGGGCATCCGCGGGGTGCGGCGGAGACGCCTCGGCAAGGGGGCAGCCGCCCGCGTCTTCTTTCCTAGGGAAACTGCCAGCCTGACTTGCGGAGGCTCGCTGCTCTGGAGAGCCGGCAAACCCGCGGCGAGGAAGCGTGCTCTGTTACATGCCCCGCGTAGAAAGTGGGCTTCGTGCTGCAGCTCGGAATTTCCAGAGACGCGGCCGTGAAAAAACCTCCGCTCGGGCGCTCCCGGCGCCGGGGGCGACAGCGCGCCAAGCCCCAGAGGCGCGCCGGCCCCCGCTCTCCGCGCCTTGGACCGGCCCCGCGTCCCCGGCGCTGCGGACCGGTTCGGCAGACGCGCGCGGCGGCCGCCAGGGGGCAGCAGCCCCCGGCGTTTCCCGCCGCCGAGGCCGGGCGTCGCGCCTCCCGGGTCCGAGTCCCCCGGTCCCCAGACCTGTCGCGGGTTTCATCCCCAGCGACTCCGGCAGCGGATGGGTTAATTCCTTTCCGAGGCTGCAGACCCCGCAGTCGGGGGGGAGGGGCTGGTGCGGGCCGGGTCGTTCCTGAGGACGATTCGTGCTTGGGAGCCAGGCGGAAGCCCCCGCGAGCACCGGGGCCGCGGGCCGGCACGTCGGGACGCGTTCCCGCGAAGTGACGCGGCGGCGGCGGCGGGAGCCCGCATGCCCCCCGCACCCCCACCCCCACCGCCGAGGATGCGCGGGCGGGAAGCCCAGGTAGGAGCCCTGCGCCCGGCTTCGGGGCTGGGGAGCGCGGAGCGTCGTCCGTCCGGCGCGCCAGGGCCCCCGCAGCCCCGCGCGGTCCGAGGGCCGGCCCGGGTCCCGCCGCGCGGCGCGGGTCCGTGCACCGCCGGGGGCAGCGGAGCGCGGTTCCGGGGGGCGGGGCTTTCCCTGCGCGTGTGCTGAAGCGGACTCGGGGGGCTCTGGGGCCCCCGCCTGCGTGGAGCGCGGCGAGCCTAGGGGACGCCGCGCTCTGCCCTTCTCGGCTTTGCCGCGGTGCGGGTGAAGGTGTGCGCGGAGGCCCGGCGGGCCGAGTGGGGAGAGAGCGTCGGGGAGTTCGCGCTGGAGCTCTGGGCCCCGGAACCCGAACCCCGGGAAAGCCAGCGCTGGAGCTCTGAGCCCCGGATCCCGAACCCCGGGAAAGCCAGCGCTGCCCTTCGCCGCGCCCGTGTGACCCGGTCATCTCCCTTCCACACATTGCCTTGCTCCGAGGGAGAGCTGTACTCCTGGGCAGCTACGCAAAACGATTTTTGTTATAAAAGGAAAGAAGTAGCTTACCACAGGGGCATATTGATCCCAGGTAAAAGGGATTTGTGTACCCTTAATTAAATATGGAGAGTTATACGCTCTGACTGCTCAATGTTCTGTAGAACTACAGATGACATGATTTTTTTCCTAAGTGACTCTCAGAATTGTGAGCTGGTTACTTCATGGTTATATGGGGGGAGGGGGGGCTTGCCATTTTCTCTTTAAATCTCTCTCTCCTTGGGGCACCCGGGTGGCTCAGTGGGTTGAGCTTCTGCCTTAGGCTCAGGTCGTGATCTCAGGGTCCTGGGATGGAGGCTGCATTGGGCTCCCTGCTCAACAGGGAGCCTGCTTCCTCCCTCTCTCTCTGCCTACTTGTGATCTCTCTCTTTGTCAAATAAATAAATGAAATCTTTTAAAAAAATTTTAAAAGTCTCTTTCTCCTCATTTACAGAAGAGGGAATAAAGGAAAAACCTTTTTACTTCGACCCGTTTAACATTTATCCCCCCACTCTTCTGAAGTTTAAGCTTCAATAAATAAATATAATATGTAGAGTAAAAATTAATACTCCAAAAATTAATACTCTAAAGTAAATACCCTGCAAAATAACACTCCAAATCAGAAAACATTCCAATTAATAAAAATCTCATTTCATCTAGTAATTTGACCCATTTCGTATACATGTGTATGTGTGTATAATTACACGGATACCTTTATAAGAAAAGGTCCATTCATTGTACTAAGTTTGTATTTTTACTGCCCATCACTAAACCCTTTTTAAATTAAAAAAGTGGACTATACAGATCTGTGAAATAAATAACAAGAAGAAAAACATTGCGTTTTTTGTGATTACATAAAGACACTGAAAAGGTAAAAGCAGTCCTCGAAACTAGTGATCAAGCATTCATTATGTTACCATTACCAGCTGTCAGTAATTAAAATGCAGATAAATGCAAAAGACCGAATCCAGATGCCCTCGCTGTCATACGTTGGAAATTGCTCTTTTGCACAGATTGCTGGTATTTTTTCTTATTTGTCTTTCCTACAAAAGTAGGAAACAAGTGTAAAAAATTGCACTTAGGAAGTGGAAATATCACAACATTCTGCTGTAGAATGTTATAGGTGATCAAAAAATGTTTCAGTGATAAGGACCACATGGGCTGGGCCAGTCTTCCCTCCCTCCCTCTTGTGGATGACTGTCTTCCAGACATCTGCAGGCAGCTCCCAGACCAAGCATCCCCCAGGGTAACAGATCTCCCATGTCCCTTATCAACGTGGCCTAAAAATGCAACACCTTAGAGAAGACGGCAGCCTCTAGGCATGGTCTGGAGAACTAAGACAGAGCCCCAGGGGTCTTTATTATGGATCCCATAATTGGGATACTCAATTCTATGAATTTTGCAGACATTTTTAAAAAAGACCATTCATTTTAAACCAGTAGCTCAGTTGTCCTGTGAACTGCACTGAAGCTAGCTCTCCATCCCCAACTGCATAGCTAATTACAGAGTTCATTGTAATATGTTAATTTAAGAAATGTTAACTATACCAAAGAGTACAGATTAAACAAATACCAGAGCAGTTTACCAACTTTCCCACAATCTAGAATGAATGACTGTTTCATCCTTTGAACATTATTTTAAAAAGCAAAAGATGAGATCCTCTCTATTCTCCTACCCCATCTCTGGGCCCTGGGCCATGGTCTCATCTTGTTTCTAATCCAAGCCCCACAGTGCTGTCAGGATGCAGTGTGTACCCAATCAATCTATTTTGGCATGAACATTTTTCTTTTAATTTGGTTTTTAAAAACTCAACTTTTATATATGTACATAGTTTAGAGAGTCAAAAAGTTCTGAAAGAGGGTCTGCATTCCCCTCTTTCCAAAGGCAACCCCTCTGAACTCCTTAAACGGATTCTATTGGCATTTACCTTCAGATCTCTAAGTAACATTCCAATCCCGGTACTTTTAGATTTTTTTTCAGTTTTAATCATTATCTGCTGACTTCCCACTTTGCAACATTAGGATTTAACTCACTTATCAACATCACAACACCACACACACACACACGCACGCACACACACGTGTGCGTATTTCTTTTTCCCATATACTCCCAATTATATAATTTCACTGTAATTTTGGTTATATAAATCTTCAGTGTTTGTATCTTTTTTTTTAAGATTTTATTTATTTGGCAGAGAAGACACAGTGAGAGAGGGAACACAAGCAGGGGGAGTGGGAGAGGGAGAAGCAGGGTTCCTGCTGAGCAGAGAGCCCAATGTGGGGCTTGATCCCAGGACCCTGGATCATGACCTGAGCCGAAGGCAGACACTTAAGGACTGAGTCGTCCAGGCGCCCCCAGTGTTTGTATCTTTAACCACTGAAAAAAGGTTATTTTGAAAAATTATTTTTATATATTGAAGAATTATTATGAAAAATATTCAATATTTTTCAGCTATTTATAAGTGGGTCACGTAGGATACTTTTATGTTTCTCCCTAGAATTAATAATTGACTTTCAGTAAATTTTTTGTGTATTTTCACTAATTCCACCCCAAATTCTCTACCAATTTTACAAATCTTTCCCATATACACCCAAATCGATTAGGCAGTCTAGTGACTTTCTCTCCCACCTGGACTGGGGGTGTGGGCCTGCTGCACACTTTTCCCTTGATCTCTGTATCTTGTCATCTAGCAGCTTCCTTTGCCTCCTTATTTGATTCCCCGTTTCCTGGACCCTGTATCTTCCTCTTTTTTTTCTTTTAATTACTTCCTCGTTTTATTGGAGCAAACAAATCTTCTGGTATCATCTTCTTCTGTCTTCTCACTAGCACTTGATATTTTTCATTTTCTTAAGTTACAGGCATCCTAGTGGGTGTGAAGTGATAGTTCATCGTGATTTTGATTTGCGTTTCCTTCATGACTAATGATACAGAACATCATTTCATCTACTTGGTAGCTATTTGTGTATCTTCTTTGGAGAAGCTTCTCCTCAAATTCTGTGTCTATTTTAAATTGGGTTGTTTGTCTTTTTGTTGTTGAGTTGTAAAAGTTCTTTTATTTTTTAAGATTTATTTATTTGTTTTTTGGTCAGAGAGAGAGAGCGTACAAGCAGGGGAGAAGCAGGCCAACTGAGCAAGGAGCCCGATGAGGGACTTGATTCCAGGACCCCGAGATCATGACCTTAGCTGAGGGCAGACACTTAACAAACTAAGCTACCCAGGCATCCCCCCCTTTTTAAAGTTCTTTATATATTGTGGATACTAGGCCTTTATCAGATGTATGATTTGTAAATATTCTCTCTCTGTTCTGTTGGTTGCTTTTTACTTTGTGGATAATGTTCTTTGATGCACAACAGTTTTTAATTTTGAAGAAGTCCAGCTTCTCTATTTTTGGTTTGTTGTTTGTGCTTTTAGTGTCCTATCTAAGAATCCCTTCTCAAATCCAAGACCATGAAGATTTACCTCTGTTTTTTTTCTAAAAGCTTTATGCTTTTAGGTCTTGTGTTTAGATTGTCCGTTTTGAGTTAATTTTTGCATATGGCGTGAGGTAGGGGTCCATCTTCATGCTTTTGTACATAATGGCCAGTTGTTTCAGCACCATTTGTTGAAGAAACCGTTCTTTCCCAGTTGGATGTCTTGGAACCCTGGATAAATATCAATTGAGACAGTAGATTTTTAATATCTTCTATGTCTGAAAATGTCTTAACTCTATCTTTACACCTAACTGACAGTTTGGGTGGGTAAACATTTCATTTAGGAGATTAAGGGCTGAAGCCAGTGCCTATGTAGATTTCAGGAGAAAGTTCCCCCAAAGGGGCGAAAGGTAGAACCCATTCACTAGTTAATTCTGATGATTGAGTTTGTCAGTGATAATGTCAATACATATTAGGCTGTGAAATGCCTCACTGAGCACTTAGAAGGAAACAGGTGATCCCTCTGAGAAAATCAGGCAGGCTGATCCTGACGAGCGGCAGGAAATAGTAGAGGGAGAACGGCTTTTGGTATCAGACTGTAATCTAAACCATGAAGCCGTTTAGTTAACTGCTTTATAACTGGATCTTTAAGTTGAAAATGGAAATCAACGTCAAAATGGTCAGTTCACTGGGTAGGTGTAGACCCTAACTTCCATTGACCTTTGCTTGTTTTAACTTTGATTCGGGGTCTCATGAGGTTGTGCTTCCTTGTCGTGCTGTACTGGCCACCCATCACACTGCCCCTAACCCTTTCAAGGAGGGCTCCTTCGGGGTTGACCCAGGCCACCTCGTGCTTTTTCTCCCCATTATACGTTGCCTCCCTCTGCCTCATCCTCGTCTTCCAGGGCTCATCCCAGTGCTTCTCTTCGGAAGCAGGTCTTAGCATTTGTTCCGTTAGAATGAAGAGGTGTTACACATTATGGCAGTTTACTTCTCTTCTTGCAATTTCTTCTTTAGAAAATCTTCCCATTTATTTCCTTCAAAAATGATTTATGAGCTCTTGCTTTGTTCCACTCCCCTGAAACACCCTGGCTTGTTTATTTTATCTTCTTTTGTCAAAATACTTTGAGCCGTTCCTCATGCTGACTCCCTATTTAGGTATGATTGACGCTTCTCTCTTCCCTGACTACTTTTCCATGTGACCTTTTGACAGTCATTCCAGAAAGCTTTTCTTTCAATACGTGCTTAATATGGCCTCTTTGTAGATTTTTTTTTACCACCCCCATTTTGATACATTTTCCACTCTGTGCTATAGAAGGGAAGGTTTTTGTAATAAAAAAAAAAGACCTTAAAATAAAATCAAGAAGTCGGCCTTCCCCATTTCAGTAAGAAAATTGAGGGCAGCAAATTCTAAGAAGGTATATAGAACATGATACAGGGGAATGGTTTATATACTTTTTTTTTTTTTTTTGAGAGATAGAGAGCACGTGTGTGTGTGGAAGGGGGCAGAGGGAGAGGGAGAGAGGGAATCAAGCAGGCTCCATGTCCAGCACGTAGCTCATCTCCGGGCTCGATCTTACCACTTTGACACCATGAGCTGTGCTAAAATCAGGAGTCAGATGCTTAACCAACTTAGCCACCCAGGCACCCCATACGTACTTTTGATTAAAGAGATTTAAGGCCTTACTGCCATAAACTATGGACTATTGACTGCTTTGCCTTTATATAACTATCAATATAACTATCAGTATGTTTTGAATATGAGAATTTTCTGTGACCTTAAGTATGTATTGGAGCAACTATTAAAACTGTATGTGATCTAAGTCAGTCAGAGAAAGATGACAGCTGTATGATTTCACTCATACGTGCAATTTAGGAGACAAAACAAACAAGCAAAGACAAACCAAGACACAGGCTCTTCACTGTAGAGAACCCAACAGCAAACCGTATGTAATCTATTGGCTATTTCACAAATGCATTTCCCAAAGCAAAAGAAGAATTTTATTTCTAGTCTATGTTCAGATCTTGTCTTACTTTGCCTGGACCTACAGCTCAAAGATCACTTACAATGTCAATGTGCCAATATCCAGGGGAAAGGTCAACATCATTATCAGTATTTCTAAACAATGACTGTTATAGATCAAATAGTAAGATTTTTTTTTCTTTCATATCCTTAATGAAACCAACTCCCCTTGTATCACCAAATTTGTTTCCAGTCAGAAAGAGAGGACTTGACATCATTTGTCAAAACTCTCTCAAAGGTTAATTTACCTGATTTGTTTTTAGGAATCTATGACATCTAAAAATTTCAGATGACTTCTATTTCTTACTTTTATGGGTTGAATAGTTATTGCCCAGTAGTTATGGGATAAATAAGTATAGCTTCAATTTTTGTTCACTAAGCAGGCTGTGAAAATGATCAGTTAAATCTGAGAGATATTTTTACAGCTTTTTAAAATTAACATATAATGTATTATTTGCTTCAGGGGTACAGGTCTGTTAATCATCAGTATTAACACAATTCACAGCACTCACCATAGCACATACCCTCCCCAATGTCCATAACCCAGCCACCCTATCCCTCCCCTCTCATCCCCCAGCAACCCTCAGTTTGTTTCCTGAGTTTAAGAGTTTCTTATGGTTTGTTTCCCTCCCCAGTCCCATCCTGTTTCATTTTTCCCTCCCTTTCCCCCATGACCCCCTGCCCTGCCTCTCAAATTACTCAAATTAGAGAGATCATATGATAATTGTCTTTCTCTGATTGACTTATTTTGCTTAGCATAATACCCTCTAGTTCCATCCACGTCATTGAAAATGGCAGGAGGTCAATTTTTGATGGCTGCATAGTAGTCCATTGTACATATATACCACATCTTCTTTATCCATTCATCTGTCGATGGACATCTGGGCTCTTTCCATAGTTTGGCTATTGTGGACATTGCTGCTATAAACATTCAGGTGCACATGCCCCTTGAGATCACTACATTTGTATCTTTAGGGTAAATACCCAGTAGTGCGATTGCTGGGTCATAGGGTAGCTCTATTTTCAACTTTTTGAGGAACCTCCATACTGTTCTCCATGGTAGCTGTACCAGCTTGCATTCCCACCAGCAGTGTAGGAGGGATCCCCCTTTGTCTGCATCCTCGCCAACATCTGTCATTTCCTGACTTGTTAGTTTTAGCCATTCTGACTGGTGTGAGGTGGTATCTCACTGTGATTTTGATTTGTATTTCCCTGATGCCGAGTGATGTGGAGCACTTTTTCATGTGTCTGTTGGCCATCTGGATGTCGTCTTTGCAGAAATGTCTGTTCATGTCCTCTGCCCATCTCTTGATTGGATTATTTGTTCTTTGGGTGTTGAGTTTGATAAGCTCTTTATGGTGGTGGCCTTCTGGCTAACTGCATTATTACTAAGTGGTATCTTAATTTGGGGAAGAATTCTAACTCACAGATATAGGACTAACTAAACTGGAAGGACACGTTTCTGGATCATCATGGTCTCTTTTTGTTTGACATGCAAATCAAGATTTACATTACACTCTGGTTATACTGATGGTGGCATATCCCTCCCTCCGTGGGTAATTTTTTACCTCTCAGATATTTTCATATTTTGATTGAAAGAAAAATACTAACAAAATTATACAAAATATTTATTTCCATTATTTAATGATCCTAGCCAAAGTCACTGAAAGACTCATTATAGCTAAAATCATACTGTAAATATTGCTTCCCCTACTTACCTCATACCATTCCTATATCACATATATGTACCTGAGTCCTCCCCCCTCTTTCATTAACACAAAAGGGCCATCCTCAATTAATCTACAACAAAGGAGGCGAGACTATACAACAGGGAAAGAAGATCCCGCCAATAAATGATCCTGGGAAAATTGGACAGCTACATGCAAAAGAATGAAACTAGATCCCTTCCTTCTACCACACACAAAAATAAATTCAAAATGGATTAAAGACCTACACGTGAAGCCATAAACCTGAAACCATAAAACTCCTAGAAGAAAACATAGGCAGTATTCTCTTCAACATCAGCCTTATCAACATTTTTCTAGTTAGGTCTCCTCAGGGAAGGGAAACAAAAGCAAATATAAACTATTAGGACTACACCAAAATAAATAGCTTTTGCACAATGAGGGAAACCATCAACAAAAGTCAGCCTGCTGAGTGGGAGAAGATATTTGTAAATGACATATCCAGTAGGGGTTAATATCCAAAATATATGAAGAACTTACACAGCTCAACACTAAAAAACCAAATAATCTGATTAAAAATGGGCAGAAGAGCTGAATAGACCTTTTTTTCAAAGAAGACATGCAGATAGCCAACAAATACATGAAAAGATGCTCAACATTACTAATAACCAGGAAAATGCAAATCAAAACCACAATGAGATATCACCTTATACCTGTCAGAATATCTAGTACCAAAAAGACAGGAAAGAACAAGTGTTGGCCAGGATGTAGAGAGAAATCAACCCTCATGCATTATTAGTGGGAATGTAAATTTGGACAACTATTGTGGAAAACAGTATGGAGTTTCCTTAAAAAATGAAAAATGGGAATATCATACCTTCCAGTATGTCCAATACGGGATATTATACCCAAAGAAAATGAAAACACTAATTCGGTAAGATATATGTAGCATTATTCACAGTAGCCAAGATACAGAAGCAATTTAAATATCCATCAATAGATGAATGGGTTGAGAAGATGTGGCATATATGTATATATATTACTCAGCCATAAAAAGGAATGAGACCTTGCCATTTCCGACAACATAGATGGACCTAGAAGGTTTTATGCTAAAAAAGTCAGAGAAAGATAAATACCATATGATTTCACTTATATGTGAGATCTAAACACACACACACACACACACACACACACACCCAAAAGCAAAAAGCAGATACAGACCCCAAAATGCAGAGAACAAACTGGTGGTTGCCAGAGCGGAGAGGATGGGGCAGTGGGCAAAATGGATGAAAGGACATGGGAGGTAGAGACCTCCAGTTATGGAATGAGTAAGTCATGGAGATGAAAGGTATTGGAATAGCCATTTATAATGACAGACAGGAGCTACACTTGCAATGAGCACAGTGTACCTCTGGAGTTGTCCAATCGCTATGTTGTACACCTGAAGCTAGTCATCCATATTCAATAAAACAAATACAAAATGAAACAAAACCAAAAAGGACCAGCCCAGGGCAAAGTAAAATCCTGGCCAGGTAGAAATGAAACAGCAAGGGAACATCTGGAAATCTGGTGTTAGATGCCAGAGAGCACAAGATACCCATAATTTAAAAGGAACACAGATTTAGGTTTCTAGATACTAGATATTCTAGATACTGAAAGAATCAGATTCATTTTTTCTCGATATTTTATATATTTTTTGAAGTTTTACATTTATGTAACAAAATCAGTATTTACTATGTATACAATTTCTTGAAAACATTTCAGCAACAATTTACATTTTCGTTTTTGTTGAAGAGCTCACTAAAGCCTTCTGTCTTTTTTTTTTTTTTGAGCCAAAGTTATCATTTTCCAACCATGTGGTACAAAGTATGCGTAGGCAAGTATGAACCAACACACAATCACACAGCCTTAATATTTAAGGGCAAAAAGCTTTTTTTTTTTTTTTTTTTTGCCAAAGACCTATTTTTAGGTGAATTCTGCACCAAACTGTACTATTTCATTTTTTTAAAGTTTAAAGCCATACTTCATTTAAAAAAATGTTTAATAAATGTTTGAGCCTTCTTGAGAATAATCCAACTGTTTAGCTGACTCCTTTCTGCCCCCCCCCCTTTTTTTTCAAGGTCACAGAACTACAAAGAGTATATTCAATTTGTCACATAAAGGATGTACTTAGAGAAGACTGGAGTTACTTCTAGTTACCAAGTTCTTTGCTATTCAGGTAACAATTTATCACCATTTGACAAGATACACTTTTTAAATTTGGGCTTGAGAAGGAAGGTCAAAATAGCTCTGGGCAGAAAGGAAAGGCTCACTGTGGAAGCATATAACATCTTGCCATGTGATAATTTACTCCATACCCGTATTATAAATAAACACCACTGGAGTATGGTATAAAAGTCCTCCAAACACCCACTGTGCTGAAACTCAAGCAAGTGTGCTGTATATATTAAGAGAAATGGTACACATGTTTGCATTTGTAGGGATTGGCTGCTCATTTTTTCCCCCATAGTGATTGTATAATTTGCAATTTGAAGTTCAGATTTACATCCGGTTGGAGAACAGTCACTTTTCATTTATAAAATGTGTAGATGATCATAGGTAGTTCACTCTCTCTGATAATCATTTGAAAGTCTAGCTGGCCTCAGTTTTCTGCCTAAACGTTTTCTAAGATTTCACTCCTTTCCGAGACTTCCCTCAATGTCCCAGCAGTGTTTACAAAATAGGAACTAATTTTGAAGATGGGGGAACCTACTCAGAGAAAGGAAGGTAAATGGGTGTTGTGTCAGTTATCTGCTATTTTGGGTGGTGACATCCCCAGGCAGTGTGTCACTTACGGAGCCGGGCACAGGTGCCTGGCTCCTACATTCGTTGACCTCACAACATTCTAGAAACAATGAGGCTGTGACGCAGGACTAGTGCTGTGCTAGTTTTTAGTGCTTAAAATAATTCACCAGAGTACATACTGATTTTATCTCTTTAATAATGAAACAGTTGTCTTCTGATAATATAGACAGCTTTAGGTGTTATGATCTTTCTAGCCAAGCCCAGTAACTTTGAGGAAACTTAAATCAGCTATTCCACTTTGGGGAAACCAGAAACCTATTCTTTTACTTCCACATATATCGGTCTGGATTGCCTGCCCCTGGGCTGAGCATTGCCCACATGTAATTTCTGCAACAATCATTCTTGCCTTAAGCAAACATGTATTGACATCCTGTTGTGTATCAGGACTGTGCTAGGTGCTGAGCGTGCAAAGGTGAGAGAGGTAATCCTTGTCTTCCAGGAGGTAAAAAGCTAGGGACGGAAGCCATAGACAAATGGCCATAATTCCATGTGGACGATGCTGGGTATTAGGGGACAGAGAGAAGCATTCCTAACTTAGCTGCTGGGAAGAGGGAGCCAGGGAAGTTTTCCAGGGGAAAGATAACTGAATTGAGTCAAAGAGGATGAACATCAGCGTGTCCACCAGGATGGATGGGGGCGGGGGGTTGGGGGGAAGGGGCAGTGACAGCAGAGACAGCCCTGGAGAGTGACAGCAAAGATCCATTAAACTGCAGGCTGGACTCTGAGGAGGTCAGAGCAGTAGGATCTTGTTGGTCTGTCGAGTGAAGGAGACGAAAGCTGGAAAGAAGCTGGAAAAGTAGGCCAGGCTGACTCCTGGATGCTTTGGGGCCAAGTTGATAAGCTTGGACTTCATCCTTAGCTGGCAAAAGTTTTCAGAGTTGCATTTTAGACAGATTAATGGACAGAAGACAGGACTGAAGAGAGCAAGACTGAACCCCAGGAAAAGTGCTTTGAGACTCTGCTAGAAGTTGGGGTGAGACATGGACTAGATGGTGTTAGGGATGGAGGAAGGAGACAGCCTCGAGAACAGTGAGCATCCGATCTCCAGAAGGTGAGGATTTCCTGGACGTGAGGCTGAAGGAGCCAGAGAAGTCAAGGTGACTCCCAGCATTCTAGCTCAGGAGTTCGGATGGATGGCAAGATTGGCAATAAAGTAAGGTCTGTCCTGAGGGCGGATGATGGATGAGTGAGGCTTTGCCTACACCTGCCACCCACCTAAGCACGCACGTGATTTTTAAATCTCCTACTGTGAGCACGATTTTTGCTTGCATGGGGTACCATGCTCCCCTACAGGAATGTCATTGTACTTCATTTTTATTACTTGTTTAATTGTCATCTTCTCACTAGACGGCGGGCTCCTTGAGGGTGGGGATCTTCACGATCTTTCCCACAGTTAGCAGGCTGCCTGGCACATGGAGGCATATGTATAAAAGGAAGGAGTTTAGTTTTTAGATCATAATTAAGTGTGAGCCATACATTTTCAGTTAGTTTTCTACAACCTTTTTTTTCTTTTTTCTTTCTTTCTTTCTTTTTTTTTTTTTTTCTTCATTGACAGCCCTACTCTAGACACCAGTCAGCCTGGGGTCCAGCCCCTGCTCTGCCCTTGCCAGCTTTGTGGTACTGGGCGAAGGATGTACCCTCTCCTGGGTATTGTTTCTTCATGAAAATACTCAGGAATTTGGACAGGTATGATGGATGCAGTTGTCCCCAGTCCTAATGTTTTACAAGAAAGGGAGACATTTTATTGAACTGGCTAAAAAGAGATAAATAGTAATACATTAAACCTTTTATTGAGCAGGAAAAAAAAAAAAACCCTCGGGAAAACAGAAAGCCCATGCTGTGAGTACAACTTACCATTAAATTGTTCACACTTTTCCAATCTTCTTGATGTATATGGACTTACTGAATGAAAGAAAGATTGACCCTGTGATACTTGTTCTGTGTCTCCATGTGTTGTAGTTCTTGCCCTAAGGTCTTACGGTCCCAGTGGTTGAACAGGTTAAGGAACAGTTTCGACGACACCATTGACGTTCATGGTGTGCCCGACTCTCCCCACAGCATCGCTGTGTGTGCTGCAAACCCTCTTTGTCACCAATGTCTCTCTGTCCCTAAGAATCCCTGCATTGATTCCGCTTCTAAATGGTTTCCCCTTCTTGCCAAGAATCATTATACTCTGTAGGAAAGAATGTGAGCTCAGAGGCGTCTTTGTCCAAAAAAACTTTGAAGGCAAATTCCTTGAACTTTCGAGACATTCAGCAGACAGTAGCTCCTTTCCTCATGGACGCATGTGTTTGACTCTGGCAGGAACCTTTGACATATTTTTCCATAGTTCATTTATTGCGACTTCCTAGAGACATTTGACTTTTGAAAATTTAACTAGATAAGGAAGTATGGTTTTAAACCAGCTTGAAAAACTATTTGCCTTTACGTTATATATTTGATGATAACCTTTTTTTTTTTTTTTTTGATGATAACCTTAAGACAACCATGGGTATACCTTGTTTACATAAAAATGTGTGCCAAAGTGATGTACACAGTTTCCGTGACTGGAAATATACTAGGCAAGATGGTTGGTTGCAGGAAATTGTCATGCTCTTTTCTAAAGTGAAAATCTACTTTGGGGCACCTGGGTGGCTCAGTTGGTTAAGCGTCTGACTTTGGCTCAGGTCATGATCTTGGGGTAGGGCTCCCTGCTCAGTGGGGAGTCTGCTTCTTCTGCCCCACCCCCTGCTCATGTCTCTCTCTCGCTCGCTCGCTCGCTCTCAAATAAATAAATAAATAAAATCTTCAGAATATCTGCTTTGGAGGGAAGTCTCCTGACTTAGCTGTTTGCTAATCCTGTAGATAGATCGAGTAACTGCTTCTCTTGACCTTGACTCTGATCCTTGGCATCTCTTTTTCTCCATCTGGACTATCGTTATAACATCCTGACTGGCCCTTTACTTCTGTCCTGGTTCCAAATCCAGCAGCCGGAACGATCCTTACATTTTCCCTACAATCCAGGAGCACTCATCTCTCTGAGCACACCAGGCACACTTCTCTCTTGGGGTCTCTGTGTTGGTGGGTCCTTCCACCTGGAGTCTCTTCCCAGACACCACTGCCCTTGGGTCCTTCAGGATTTCCCCCTGTCTGGCCAATATACTGAGGCTGATCGAGACCACCCGATTTAAAACTGAAGTCTTCACTCCCACTCTGCACATTCATGCTCTTTCCCCGCTCTGTTTTGGGCCTTATCACCTTCTGACATACCATGTTTTTGCTTATTGATTGTGCTTATTGTTTTCATTAATAAACCATAAGCTAAATGAAAGCAAAATTTTGTGTGTTTTTGCTGGGTGCTCTATCTCCAGTGTCTCGCACGGTGCCAGCATATAGTAGGGGCTCTATTTGTGGAATGAATGAATGAATGAGTCAGTTGGGTGTTTTTCATGCTTGTTCTCAATGGAGTCCAATTTTTATCTTCTGTTTAGTTTAAATCTGTGTGGTTAGGGTAAAATGAATCTACATGTATGTTTTTAAAATTATTTGTGACTAGCTCACAAGGACATTCTTTATGACAAAGAATCATGAGGATGAGGTGCGAACTCAGGGAGGCATAGAAGATCATAGACGGAGAGCACAGACTTAGGGCTCCACCAGAGCATTTGCTCTCAGTGTTTGCCTCGGGGAAATGTGCACAGTGATACTTGGTATTGTAGGAAGGATTAGAGATAATAAATATCGAGTGCCTGGTCCATAGTGCTGCTTGCCACATAAGAGGAATCATCACAAGCTTCGTGTCTTCAGAGCATCCTAGAGATTGTCTCAGCTGTTCCAGCGACTTGAGGCTTCTCAGTACACAAACAAACAAGCCCCTCTTCTGGCTGGAAGCCCTCAGTCCACCACGACCCTGAGGGGCCCCCTCTGGGACCGGAGAAGAGCACAGCACAGAAGCTCTGCACCCACACTGCTCTTAAGAACAGAAAATGCGTGAAGGAACAGCTGCTGGAGAAAGCCCAGGATAAAGCGAGAGCTTCCTTTGGTCCATTTTATATGCCTAGCGTTTTCCAAGTGTGCAGTGCTTTTGATGTTTGCAAGATAAGGAAGCGACAGCCCCTCAGTGCTGAGTTCCCAGTAGCTTGCCTGTGGGTACAAGGTGTCCTCAATGCCAGAAAAGTGTTCTTTTTACCATTTATAGCTTTCCTCCATTTATGCAATGAATATTTGACTGCTTATTACATGCCAGACACGGTTCCCGGCCCTGGGAATACAGTGGGGTCTCTGTCCTTGTGGAGCGCACATTCTAGTGGAGGGGGGAGACCATAAACAGACAGCAAGTAAACATGCAGCGTGCCAGGTAGAGATTGCTGCTCTGCAGAGGAATGAAGCAGGATGAGAGACATCACTGTTATCTGGTGTTGGACAACCACAGAAGGCGTCGCGGAGAAGGTGGCATTTGGGCAGAGGCTGCCTCGAGGTTGCAGACATCTGGAAAGTGTTGCAGGGAAGGAACAGCATGCACACAGCCCCCAGAGCAGGTCTGGACATTGGAAGCGTGGCAGGGAGGCCAGAGTGGCTGGAGCAGGTGGGAGAGCGGGCAGAGGCCCAGGCCACCATAGAAATTTCTAGGCTATTGTAGAACTCTGACTTGTACTCCAGGTGAGATGCAAGCAGTGAGGGTTTTGGGGAGAGGGGTTTATTCTGTTGCTGTGTTTGAGAAGACTGGAGGGAGGCAGGGGGAGCCGGTGGAGCAGCTGGCAGCGGGGCCCAGAGCCTGTTGCCATGGAGGCGTGGAGAGTGGTTCATTCTGGATAGAACTTGCAGGTAGAACTGCAAAATCTGGCTGAAAATTTGGAAGTAGGGTTCAAGGGAAATAGAGAATTCCAAGCTTTTAGCTCAAGCCACTGGAAGAATGACGTTGCCATATACCCCAAAGGGAGAGATCGCAGGTGGAGCAGGGGTGTGTCAGTCTGAGTGCTCCTTTGAGGGACGCAGGTGAAATCAGGAGTTCCATCTGGGGCTTGTGAAGTTTATCCGATATCCAGGCGAGGAGGTCCACTCATGCATTGACTGGTGTGACTCTGATAGGAACCAACGGCCTGTCTGGGTCAGAGACATGCATTCGGCTACATCAGCGTAGAGATGCTGTTTAAACTGGTGAAAGGAGATGGAACTCTCTGGAAAGAGGTTATAAACAGGGAAGTGGCGATGGTCAGAGACCTGTAGCACTCCAACATTTGCCAGTTAGCGGATGGCAAGGAACCAGTAAAGGAGGAGAGAACGTGACCGTGGGGAGGAGAGCAGGGAGAGAGAGTGTCCAGGAAGCCGGAGAGGAAAGTGAAGGGTGGTCAGACGCTGCCAGTAGGTGAAGTGTCCAAAGGTCTGAGATGTGAACAACTCTAGCAAAGTGGAAGTAACATCAGTGGGCGGACAGTCTGTTCTTTCTCTTTCTCAGTGTCAAAAGTCCTGTTAAAACACAGTAACAGCAGGAGCTTGATCTTTTTATTTTTGCATTGTACTTTTTAAAAAGTTTGACTTCTAGAAATATATGCTTCATGTGAGAGCAAAGAGGTATGAAAAGCAAAGGGAAAGAAAAAAATTGCCCATAATGCAACCATTCATAGACAGTTTTTAATGCATTTTTCTCATATATTTGAGACCATATTATGAATATATGTTTGTGAATATGTATACTTTTCTTTTATAAGCTTAGTATTACATCATATATTCCCGGGTCATTGGGAGTGCTGTGTAAACATTATTTGCAGTGACTGGACTGCACAGTACCTTATTGTAGATCATAATTTAATTACTCTGCTACTTCTGGACATTTAAGTTCCCAAATTTTTAATATTATAAATAACACAACATCTTATGGGCTCAATTGGTTAAATGTCTGCCTTCAGCTCAGGTCATGATCCCAAGGTCCTGGGATTGAGCCCTGAGTCAGGCTCCCTGCTCAGTGGGGAGCCCGCTTCTCCCTCTCCCTCTGCCTCTTCCCCTGCTCATGCTCTCTCTCTTAAATAAATAAATAAAATCTTTAGAAAAAAGAAAAGAAAAGAATATCTTAGTTTTCATTGGAGGCTAATTCTTAGGCTAGCTAGCCAGAAATGATAGAAGTCAAGGGCTTAAGCATTTGAGAACACTTGCTGAGTATTGCCAAGTTGCTTTTGAGAAAGTTTGTGGGAATATACACGCCCACCCAAAATAAGTAAGAGGTGTTTTTTTTCTACCCGTTCCTTCTGGCGGTGAGTACTATTAATTGTGTTAGATTTTATTTTCCCTAATTATTAAAGCAATGTCTTTTATTGAAGAAAACTTGAATCATCAGAAGTGAATAGGGAATTTTAAAACAAACAAATAGAACATTGATACTTTTGGTGATGACTTTATGCTTATTCTTTTTTTTTTTTTTTTTTTTTTTTTTCAAAATAAAACCAAGATGGGGCGCCTGGGTGGCTCAGTGGGTTAAGCCTCTGCCTTTGGCTCGGGTCATGATCCCAGGGTGCTGGGATCGAGTCCTGCATCGGGCTCTCTGCTCAGCAGGGAGCCTGCTTCCCCCTCTCTCTGCCTGTTTCTCTGTCTACTTGGGATCTCTCTCTGTCTGTCAAATAAATAAATAAAATCTTAAAAAAAATAAAAATAAAAATAAAACCAAGATGGTTTATTATCAAGGGGAATGATACAATATGTTTTTATATGAGATTGAGGGTAGATTGAATATACAAATAAAATACTGGGCAGACTCATACTACCATTTCCACATTTATGAGGATCACTTTTCCCCTGTCACCATTAGACTTACCTCCTAAATTCTCTCAAGCCAGCATTTCCTAACATCCTGAGCTGCCCGTCATTAGGCTGGGGGGCTTATTCATTTTTGACAAAATGTATGTATATGTATGTTTTTGTCTTCTCAATTTGACATTACTTCATGAAGCATTTTCCGTCTCATTATTTCAAATTCTCGTCTGTGGAATCTGAGATTGGAAACAAACATCTGATTGTTAGGTGTTTGTCTCAATTTTCGGTATCATAAATAGTGCTTGTGTGGAAGTCATTGTGTGCATCTTTTGACGCCTCAGTATTAAGTTTCTAGAAACGGAGTTACAGGGCCAAGAGTGATTATGTATTACAAATGTCCCTCTAGAAAGGCCAGACCAGTTTTTGTTCCTCCTGGCTTTGTGAAAGAGGACTGCTCATTTTACCATGGCTTCGCCAACATTGTGTCTTAGAAGTCTTTCTTTTCTTTTCTCTTTTTTTGACAATAGAGTTAAAATTATCAGTGAGGTTTGCATTTTTTTCAGGAGCTTATTACGGCTTTGTATACCTTTTGTTCAATGTCTTCTGTCAATTTACTTGTTAAAGTCTTACCTTTTTGTTAGTTACTTCACCAAACCACCAGGAGAGTAAGATTTTGCCATACCTGGAGGTAAATATCTTCCTCGGCTGTCTGCATTTTGGTTTTATAATGACATTATATGACCGAAAAAAGTTGTAATATTTTACACAAATTGACCAATATTTTCCTTTTCTTTTAAATTTAGAAAATTATTTGCAATCTGAAAGTAATACCTATCTGTAGTTATTATATAGTTTAACTCAAAATTTCTAAATTTTAAATGTTTTAAAGTTATTTATTTTTATGTGTAGTTAAAGGTAAGACCCTTAACTGTCTTCTTCCCCAGGAGAAACCAAATCTATTCACCCAGCTCAGGAATTCCAACTCTATGTCCTATACTCAGTCTCTCTTTAAATGCTTCTAGAACAAGGCAGCATGAATAGCAAATAGTCTGTCCCAACAGTTCAAATTGCCCAAATCTCCTTCCATGTAATTTCCATGTTAGCCAGGATATGAGAGCTTGTGCTGCAGGAATCTACAGCCCCTGGAAATCATACCTGCCCCTGCCTCCCGTATTGCATTGACCAGAGCTGGTCACGTGGTCCTCCTAGCTGTGCCAGGTGAAGAAGGCCAAGAAGCAAATGGAATGCTCGGGGAAACCGCTCCTTCTGTCTCAGCTTCCTGCTCCATGTTCTAGTGTTGGCCTTAAGAACACAGCATAAGACTTTCCTACACGTGCTTTCAAGTATTTGAAAAGGGCAGTCACATTACTCTACCCCACATATACATACCCCCATATGCACACACCCTGTGCCCTTCACAGTCCTCTGGTTCTTAGGAAAACAAAACCCTAATCTTCTGGTCATTCTTTCTATGACTTAGATTCTTGCTGCCTTGTCAGCCCAGTTACCCTTTTCTGGATGCATCATGACTCATCAATGTCACTTATTAATACCCCGGATATCTTGTCGTTTATAGAGATGTGTATAATAGTCTTGTATTCTTGAAGGCAGAACCATTCTCTTCTTCTTCTTGAGATCCTCTGTGTGCACCGTTCTTCCCAGCCAGCGCAGGAGAGGCACAGAGTCACCCGGATGGCTGACTCGACAGTATGCTAATAGTTCCCGTTGACTCAAGACCGATTTGAGAAGTTGTATCCCGGAGCCATGATCACATAATCAGTTCTTCAGGATACTCTGTTTTATGATATAGTTCGCTCCAGTCATGCAATCACCTCCAGTGTCTGTGTTTCTGAATTCAGTGCTTCCTGCGGCCACATGCCTTCACCTCGGCCTCGTGAACCATGGCTGCCAGGAACAGCCCAGGGAAACAATGTCACTGATCCGATAGCAGGTGTCAGATGGTGAAGACTGGCGTCTTCAGTCTCTGTGGGTTGAGAATGGGGACTGGAATAGACTCCTGAAGGCTCTGCGCTCCAAGTCCTTCCAGGATGTTGAGATAGGAGAAGTTGCCTTGATGGGTCTTGTGCTTCTTGAACCTAAAAGCTTTCCTTTTTGCCACCCTTGCCCCACACCCAGAGGTTTCACTGTCCCTGAGAGGCAGATGGTGACAGTGGTCCAGAGGGCTTCTTTACAGTGCTTCTGATAAGAAGATTGACTGTGGTGACATATGAGAAGGTTTACAGGAAAATACAGAATGGACTTCTGTATTACCTATTATCTGTGCCTTATCTGTCTTCACAAACTATGGAAAATGCTACGTAGAAATATCTCTATCTTACAACCCGTTAAGTGCTGTGTTAAAACCCTGTGTGATTGCTAATCATGTATATGATTGTTTATCATACATATGATAGCTAGTCGCACATGTGATGGCTGGTCATGCATGTGACAGCTTGTTATACAGTGATGCTAGTCATACATGCGATGGCCAGCCATATGTGTGATAATCATTCATGTGACAGCCACACATGTGCTTGTTAGCCATACATGTGATGGCCAGTCATAATGATAATCACACATGTGACAGAGAGCTGCACATGTGATTGCTAGCCACACACGTGATGGTTAGTCATACATGTGATGGCCAACCATATGTGTGATAGTCATATATGTGACAGCTAGCCATACATGTGACTGCTAGCCACACGCGTGATGGTTAGTCACACATGTGATGGCCAGCCATATGTGTGATAGTCATATATGTGACAGCTAGCCATACATGTGACTGCTAGCCACATGTGTGATAGCTAGCCACACATGTGATGGTCAGTCATGTATGTGGTAGCTAGTCACACATGTGATCATGTGCTGGCTAGTCATACATGTGATGGCTACTCATACCTATATATTAAATCCTTGTCTGGACTCAGAGACATGGTTTTTTCCTAAGACTTCTATGGGGACACTCAAGGATATTTGAGCCTAAACTTCATGTGTCTTTCAACATACCTAGTAGTTTCCACTTTCAGCCACTGCCATCTCCTGCCTCCCTTTGCCATCATAATCGAATAATAAGACTCTTTTTCTGGAGTGAGGATGCCATGAGGCCTCTCTTGAAACCAGTCAAGTCAGACCCATGTCAAACTACACTCATTAATCGCATGATGAGCAAATCTTAAAAAGCCAACAACTCCATGTGCTCTCCTAAAGGTATTTTCAAACATTATTTCCAAAACGTGTTTTTATTCCAAGTAATGTGAGTAGGCCTCACAATAACTAATTTCCAGCCAACCCTAAAATATCCAAGGTTGCTCCCCAGAGATGACCGGGCGTTAAAGAGTGGGGACTCTTGTTTTAAAATTCAGCTGCGTTGATTTTACAATTTCAGGACTGGAAAATGGCCAAAAGACTGGATTAACCTTCTTTTCAATCTTTCCTAAGAATTCTCTTATATCTAGGATGCCAAGAATGCATGTTAATTCTGTTGTGCCTGAGGGAGGCACGCTGCTCTCAGTAGAGTTAGCTGCAATGGGTAGGAGTTACGGATGGGAAGAGGGAAAAAACGTCAATGTTTTAACCCAAGGGTAACACATCTGTGTCACCTGGCATCACAGTCAAGTTCAGGACTACCCAGGGGCTTGTGCGAGGCTCAAAAAAGAGGAAGGAAGTTCCAACACATATCTGCTGGTTGGGGCCTAGCCCCTGATTACTTGTGATTACTTCGTTTTCAGTCCATTCTCTCTCTGTCTTTTTTTTTCTTTTTTTCTGAGAGAGTGAGCTCATATGCAAGTGGCGGTGGGGGACCAGAGGGAGAGGGAGAGACAATCTTAAGTGGGCTCCATGCCCAGTGTGGAGCCTGATGCAGGCCTTGATCTCACACCCTGAGATCATATCTGGGGCCAAAACCAAGAGTCAGACACTTAACCGTCTGAGCCACCCAGGCTCCCCTGCATGCAGTCCATTCTCCTGACTAAAAATTTAGTTCCTATTACCTTGGCCTTCAGATTTATAGGTTGGAATCCTAATTAGCTGTAGTTTTGCTTCTTCATTCCCGTCTCTGGATCCTTCTCTCCTTGTGCCACAGGACTCTATCCCCACTCTGTCCCAGCTCTGAGGAGGGGCTCTTCAGGGCTGCACTCCCCAAGTTTAAAGTGCCTGCTCTCATCACTCAGAACATTGCTGAGAAAACTCAGATACAAGATCTGTCTCTTGCTTTGTCTCTCTCTCTCCCTCTTATTTTTCCCCCTTTGCTCATTTGTTTTGTCTAAAGTATTATCTATTCTTATGTAAAACTTTGATATTGATTTCAAAGATCATTTTGTATCTGCTCGTGCTTTTTTTTTTTTAATCCCACAAACTTATTTTGGCCAAAAATGATACATTTCTACCTTGATCTGACAATGCCAGTTTTTAGCAGGCTGAAGAAAAGTTATGAACAACTGTGTCTATTCTCCCATCTCCCTTCAAGGAAATGTATGCGTTCCTCTTATGGTATGCATCAGATCAACGGTGGGTGTTGTGCTACATTTTAGATTCACGGGGTTCTGAATCTTTAACGATTGGGTCTGAGTTTTGTTTGTTTGTTTGTTTGTTCGTTTTTGGGGTCTGAGTTTTAACAGTACTTTATTTCTCGGGGCACCTGGGTGGCTCAGTGAGTTTACCACCTGACTTTGGCTCAGGTCGTGATCTCAGGGTCTTGGGATCGAGCCCCACATTGGGCTCCATGCTCAGCAGAGAAGTCTGCTTCTCCCTCTGCCTCTGCCCCTGCTTTTTCTCTCTTGAATAAATAAATAAAATCTTTTTAAAAATGCATTATTTTATATCTTGGAGAGATTAACACAATGTCTTCTTGATATGATTAATAAACTGATATTTGCATTAAAAAGAAATGCAGAAATAAGCTGTGAGAGCCCTTTCAGGACAAGGTATGACTGGGCCAGTACTTTGATTTAGTTCAGCTCAGCTCAAAAGACATAAGGGAAAGGAGCTAGGATAGCAGATTGGCTCAGTGAGTTACCAGATTGCATTTTGTTGATAGTGACAAGGATCATTTATATGGTCGATTAAAATGAATTATTTTAAGGGCTTGGTCTTTTTCCAAGTAATAAGTGTTCACATTGTTATAACCCAGCAATTTGTTACAATTGTAATGCCGTCAAGGTGCCTCTGAGTTACTGTTGATTCATATCAATATGGGTCTGGTCTGCAAGGAAATAGCTGTATTTTATAAATTTTTCGCAGGTAGATCAGAATGGTGCTAATACTTGTCAGTTCTTTCTCTACCTGTTTTATAGTGGGAAGAACTTAGGAGTCAAATTAACATGGGTTCAAATCCTGGCTCCACTATGTTGAGTCACACAGTGACTTAGGTAATGTCTCCAAGCCTCAGTTCCCTACAAATGAAAATGGGTTAAGGACACTTATTTCCAGGATATTTGGAAGGCTTACGTGAGGTAAAGTGTATAAAATGCTTACACCGTGCTGTGTGTAAAGTGGCTAACAAACACTAATTTCGGTAGCTAATCAAGCTGCATTTATTTGTCTTCTCCAATCGTCTTCTTCCTCCACTTCATACATGGGCTTTAATTCCTAGACCCTTCTGAGTCGACCAGCATATTTTGTGACTTCATTTGTCTGACGGGGCAAGGCAAACCTCGCAGCGTCATCCAGGACAGCACCTCTTAGGGATTCTGCCCACTCACGGGTCCTTGCCGGCTAAGCACTCTTGCTGGCGGCACATCCTTCCCATCCGGCCCCACCTCCAAAGCCATTACGGGTAGGACCAGAGTTGGGCATCCGACTCAAGGTAAACAAATCTGTGAGCTGGCCAGTGACATATGGTCTTAAAAGTTGGGTTGGACCCAGACAGTCATCTCTGTAGGGAATGTGAGTTGGTGAATGCTGGGGTAGCGGCTGGAAGGATGTCATGGGTGAGGGTCAGGGCCGTGTGGTCTGAGGCTGTAAGTGAGAAAAGCTGTGATTACAGCAGAGGATGCTGGCCAGGAGACGGAGTGGCGGTAGACCACGGAGCCGCCATGCTTCCGTGGGGTTGTGCATCAGCCCCTAGACCTGCCTTCTATATCCCGTTCCACCCCATTTTCCTTATGTCCTTATAAGCCCCACTTTTCCCGAGTTGATTAAAGAATGCTTCTGTTCTTTGCAGCAACTTTCTGCGAGGCGTCCGGAAAACATACAGCCCTCCAGTGAAGATGACTCACCCGTGCCAGGTCTCCTGGGGAGGAATTCCTTCAAAATCACTGGCTTTGAGGGATGATTAAGGACACTATAGCATGAAGAGTCAGGTGTCATCTAAAGGTTAGGCTTAAGACTGTGATATTTTTAGAGTCAGATATAACATCAGAAGAGAGAATAGGAAGGGGGTCGCTGACAGCCGCCTGGTTCTTGATGAATGAGCTTCGGTAAGCCACGTGTTTACTCATCTGCCTGTGTGGTCACAGGGGCAGAGCATCAAGAACCTAGGCTGCACCGTGCCGGCTGAGTGCCAGCATCCTCATTGTATGGGGCAACAAGTCGCGCACATTAATTTGTTATCAGTCTGTGTCAGGCCCAGGTGTTGGGGGGGAATGGGAAAATGAAGCACCAACCAAACAAGGGTGCCTCCTGCTCGTGTGTTTGCCACCCGCCCGCGTGTCAAACTGGATAAAATGCATCGACAAGGGCCCCCGCCAAACCTTAAAGAAGGCAGCTGTGAGGTCTCACCCGGGGAACTCGATCGGCCACCCGAGCAGGGTAGCTGATGGCACCGAGTATCAGTGTATGCTGAGACAGGGTGTGGGCTGTCTCCTTCCGTGGGCACTTGGCCTTTTGGGTGGCTCACGGGCACACGCGTAGAGATAGAGAGGGCGTACAGGGCATTTTAGGAGAAGCAGAAGGGGGGCTGTCAACGCTGACGCATTCGTGCATCCACTCAGAGTTCTAAGTGGTTTGAACTGTTTCTTCTCATTTATTTTACTCCGTTCATCTTTGCTAGATGTGTTCATTTGCAGATATGGGCTTAGCACCTGCTATGCAAAAATCCAGCAGAGAATTTCCGGATAGTATCGGTAACATACTGTTTCACTCTGCATTTCTTCCATTTGGAACTCCATAAGGTCCCTGTTTTGTGTTTTCCATTTGTGAATCCCACCGTTGGAAGGCAGGGAGGGGAAGGGCCTGGCTCGTAAAAGGGACTCGAAATGTAGTTATTGAATGAATTACTTTGTGATGTGTTGGTCTTCAAAAGGGATTGGATCCTTTAAAGTTAGTTGTATGTAATTGAAGCAAAGAGCATTTAGAAAGTGAATGGACTAAGAATGCGAGTTCATTTGCTTGCTTTCGTGTTTATTAGCTGGACCATGACCAGGGAGCTGACCTCCGAGCCTCCATCCTAACCTGAACAACGCAAGCAAGGTAACGTCCCACAAGTTTCTCCTGAGGATCGAAGGAAGGAGTGTATGTGAGGTTCCCTGCACAAACTGATACTCATGGTCATCGTTATAAGCATTACAAGAGCCAAGTGGCTGAGAAGGAAGGCTTTGGAATCAGATCTCAGCTCTAGTCTCAGCTCGACCGTTGTCTTGCTGTGAGGCCTATGGAAGTCAGATGGTGCTCTGCCTAGCACACAGCGAGTGGGTGATAAATTGGTATTATTATGAACAATAAAAGGCAATTATCATTATGGCTGTTATTAGTATTAAATTACTTCTCTACAAAGACATACAAAACAAAAATTTTCAAATCCATTGAGAAGGGAAAGAAATTTTAGAGGAACTCGGGATGAGAAAATCTCTATAATTGAGCACCAAATTTAGCTTTGGGTTTCCTGGCAACTAGTGCAACAAAAAGAAACAGTTTATATAATTATTATTATCAGTTATACTTAGTCAGTCGGTGCTGTGGTGTCTAGTATGGGAACCAGGAACCACATGAGGCGATGCTTGACTGTGAAGATGGGCCCATCGGAATTGAGATGTTCGGTAAAAGTAAAAAATACTGGGTTTGGGGGCACCTGGGTGGCTCAGTGGGTTAAAACCTGTCTTCAGACAGGTGGTGGGCACCAAATATAGCTCAATAAATCGGTGTTTGAATGAATGAATAAGGCCTCCCCCTTCCCTGTGACATCCCCTCCTCCATGAGACACAGTTCTCTTAAGTCTCAGAATAGCAGAACATACAAAAATGTATGAAATTTGGGGATAAACTGTTACCTGAATCTGTGTTGTGTATGTGGTGTGCAGTCTTCAGGAAGAACTTGGTCCAAGAATTGAAAATTGTCTGCTCACCTAGGCCTGAGTGTGTCAAGGTAAACAGAGTTAAAATAACTAAAGAATTGGCTATTTCCTGTAGGTAAAAAGCATCTCTTAATTTTTTAGATATGCTTGCGTATTTTGCAGAAAGCTATTACAGCTTGTTTTGAATATGAGTACGTTTATTACAAAGAATAAATGTTTCTTGACAAGAGGTAGAAGTGTAAAAGAGCAAATGAATCTGATCTGTAACCCCCAATCTGATCTCCACGGCCTGCTGAGTCCAGGAGAAAGAAACTGCAATTTAGGAAGATAAAATTTAAAATTTAACTCCAAGACATAAAAAGATGTATCCATTGCAAGAAGGGCCAAGACAATGCTGCCACTCTTGCAGGTTTCTCAACTTGTGGAGAGAGAGAAAACAGAAAGCATTCCAAGAGAGAGTTAGAGGGATGATGACAGGTTTGGGAAATAGGGCTAATGAGCAAAGAATGGGGTCATGTTTTCTGAGGTGAAGAGAGTAAGTCAGTAGTGCTTGAGGGTGGGAGGACATTACTGCGAAGGTTCTAGTACATGGCAGGATTCCCTCCGCACAGATGCTGGGCAGAAGGCATGGTCTGATGCATCAGTTTCCCATTTAAAGCTCAAAGAATTTCTTCACAGTCTGAGCTATGACCAATGGTCTAGGCAGCAGGGGAAGGGAACGAATCTTTCTGAACGTCCTTCAGCAAGTGGATCTGTCTGCTCCTGTGATAGTTCCGGGGTGTTCCGGGTTCCCAGATGGTGGAGCAGCAAGGCCAACTTACTTGTCCCCACCAGGTATGTAGAGGACAGCTTTCTGGAATCGGACACTTCATCCATGGCTCATTCTCAAAATACTAGTTGAGAAAAGGAGACAGAGAGGGTCAGACACTGGCTCTTGGTCACACAGGTAGAACCAGGGTCATGAAGAAAACCCCTCATGGCAGACCCAAGGCTTTTCCTCAAGACTGTGAGACAGTTTGCAGAAATGCATTTTGGGTGT
>PISX010009523.1:0-75118 GCA_004024625.1 Mellivora capensis
AGGGGTAAACATGATGAAGGAATGGAATATAATATATAAATATTTAATATGTTATAATTTATATTAATTATATTATATCAATATATAATATTTTATTTATTTATAAATTTAGTTTATGCATTAATAATACATTTATACATTAATTATACATTATAATAATATAATATATTATATTATATAAAATATATGATATTTATATTTATATATTTGTACATTTAATTATTTATATATTAACATAATATAATATTGTTATATTATATTAAATATATAATGTATCATAATATATTAGATGCATTCAATACATTAATATATTATAATGTATTTATATATTTACATTTAATATATTTAATTTAATTTAATATCCATTATTTACCTTTACTTTTAATATATTTAAGACATTTAATATATTATATATATATTTATTAATTTATTTAAAGATTTTATTTATTTATTTGACAGAGAGAGATCACAAGTAGGCAGAGAGGCAGGCAGAGAGAGAGGAGGAAATGGACTCCCTGCCGAGCAGACAGCCTGATTTGCGGCTCAATCCCAGGACCCTGGGATCATGACCTGAGTTGAAGGTAGAGGCTTTAACCCGCTGGGCCAACCAGGTGCCCCATTAATTTAATATATTATATACATTTAATATATTATATTATTATTATTTAATACATTTAATATATTACATATTTAATATACTGTTCAATATATTATTTAATATGCATTTTTATACATTTAATATATTTTATACATTTAATATATTTATTTATATTTAATATATTTATTTATATTTAATATATTTAATTTACATTTTATATATTATAATATATTCAAGTATATATTATATATATGCATATATATACATAAATTAATATACATTTAATATATAAATATGTATATTGAAAGTTTTTCTTTCTTCAAAATTTTGAGAGGTAGTTTTTTTCTAAGAGACCAAAGTACTCCCAAAATTAAGGGGTGGCTTTGCTCTATTCACCAATCTAATATCGATATTTTCTTTTTCTTTTCTTTTTATTTTTGAACTCATTTACCCCCTTTTTCCCCCACACTACTTGGGGTCTCTTTTGATTTGATTAGCACACATTTTTCTGGGGTTTGCCAACCTTTTAGTATTTTATTCTTTCCTTCATATATTCTTATTTGGATAAAATGACAAGATGGAAAAACTCACCACATAAAAAAGAACAAGAGGCAGTACTGAAGGCTAGGGCCCTAATCAATATGGACATGGGTAATAGGTCAGATCTAGAGTTCAGAATGACAATTCTCAAGACCCTAGCTGGGCTCAAAAAAGGCATGGGAGATATTAGAGAAACCTTGTCTGGAGAAATAAAAGGACTAAAATCTAACCAAGCTGAAATAAAAAAAAACCCATTAATGAGGTGCAATAAAAAAATGGAGGCTCTTAATGCTAGAATTAATGAGGCAGAAGAGAGAATTATTGATAATGAATACCAAATGACAGAGAGTAAAGAAGCTGAGCAAAAGAGAGAAAAACAACTACTGAACCACAAGGGGAGAATTCAAGAGATAAGCAATACCATAAGATGAAACAACATTAGAATAATTGGGATTCCAGAAGAAGAAGAAAGAGAGAAGGCAGCAGAAGATATATTGGAGTTAATTGTTGTAGATAATTTTCCTAATATGGCAAAGGGAACAGGCATCAAAATCCAGGAGGCTCAGAGAATGCCCCTCAAAATCAATAAGAATAGGTCCACACCCTGTCATCTAATAGTAAAACTTACAGGTCTTTGTGACAAAGAGAAAATCCTGAAAACAGCCTGGGACAAGAAGTCTGTAACATACAATGGTAAAAATATTAGATTGGCAGCAGACTTATACACAGATACCTGGCAGACAGGAAAGAACTGGCATTATATATTCAGAGTACTGAATGAGAAAAACATGCAGCTAAGAATACTATATCTAGCTAAGCTATCATTGAAAATAGAAGGAGAGATAAAAAGCTCTGGGCTCAGCAGGAAGCCTGCTTCCTCCTCTCTGCCTGCTTCTCTGCCTACTTGTGATCTCTGTCTGCCAAATAAATAAAATCTTAAAAAAAAAATCTTCCAGGACAAACAAAAACTAAAAGAATTTGTAAACACCAAACCAGCTCTACAGGAAATATTGAAAGGGGCCTTCTAAGCAAAGACAGACCCTAAAAGTAGTAGACCAGAAAGGAACCGAGACAATATACAGTAACAGTCACCTTACAGGCAATACAATGGCACTAAATTCATGTCTCTCAATGTAAATAGGCTAAATGCCCCAATCAAAAGTCACAGGGTATCAGAATGGATAAAAAAACAAAACCCATCAATACGCTGTCTAAAAGAAACTCATTTTAACCAAAGACACCTCCAGATTAAAAGTGACAGGGTTGAAAACAATTTACCATGCTAATGGACATCAAAAGAAAGCTGGGGTAGCAATCCTTATATCAGATAAATTAGATTTTAAGCCCTACACTTAAGGGGCTTGAGAAAGAACAGCAAAGAAAGCCTAAACCCAGCAGAAGAAGATAAATCATAAAGATCAGAGCAGAAACCAATGAATAGAAACAAACAAAGTAGAACAAATCAACAAAACTAGGAGCTGGCTCTTTGAAAGAATTAATAAGATTGATAAACCCCTGGCCAGACTTATCAAAAAGAAAAGAGGAAGGACCCAAATAAATAAAATCATGAGAAAGAGGAGAGATCACAACCAACACCAAAGAAATACAAACAATTATTAGAACGTCTTATGAGCAACTCTACGCCAGCAAATTTGACAATCTGGAAGAAATGGATGCATTCCTAGAGACATATAAACTACCACAACTGAACCAGGAAGAAATAGAAAACCTGAACAGACCCATAACCAGTAAGGAGTTTGAAGCAGTCATAAAAAATCTCCCAACAAACAGGAACCCAGGGCCAGGAGGCTTCCCAAAGGAATTCTACCAAACATTTAAAAAAGAATTAATACCTATTCTCCCAAAACTGTTCCAAAAAATAGAAATGGAAGGAAAACTTCCAAACTCATTTTATGAGGCCAGCAATACCTTGATCCAAAAACCAGACAAAGATCCCATCAAAAAAGAGAATTGCAGACCAATGTCCTTGATGAACATAGATGCGAAAGTTCTCCCCAAAATACTAGGCACTAGGATCCAACAGTACATTAAAATGATTATTCACCACAACCAAGTGGGATTAATTTCAGGGCTGCAAGGTTGGTTCAACATCCACAAATCAATCAGTGTGATACAATACATTAGTAAAAGAAAGAAAAAAGAATCATATGATACTCTCAATAGATGCCAAAAAAGCATTTGACAAAGTACAGCATCCTTTCTTGATCAAAACTCTTCAAAGTGGAGGGATGGAGGGTACATACCTCGATATCATCAAATACATCTATGAAAAACACACAGTGAATATCATTCTCAATGGAGAAAAACTGAGAGCATATCCACTAAGGTCAGGAACACAGCAAGGATGTCCATTATCACCACTGCTATTCAACATAGTACTAGAAGTCCTAGGCTCAGCAATCAGACAACAATAAGAAATTAAAGGCATCTGAATCAGTAAAGAAGTCAAACTCTCACTCTTTGCAGATGATATGATACTTTATGTGGAAAACGCAAAAGACTCCACTCCAAAACTGCTAGAACTCATACAGGAATTCAGTAAATTGTCAGGATATAAAATCAATGTACAAAAATCACTTGCATTTCTTTACACCAACAACAAGACAGAAGAAAGAGAAATTAAGGAGTCAATCCCATTTACAATTGCACCCAAAACCATAAGATACCTAGGAATAAACCTAACCAAAGAAGCAAAGAATCTCTACTCAGAAAACTATGAAGTACTCATGAAAGAAATTGAGGAAGACATAAAGAAATGGAAAATTGTTCCATGCTCATGGATTGGAAGAAGAAATATCATGAAAATGTTTATGCTACCTAAAGCAATCTACATATTTAATGCAATCCCTATCATAATCCCATCCATTTTTTTTTCAAAGAAATGTAACAAATAATACTAAAATTTATATGGAACCAGTAAAGACCTCGAATAGCCAGAGGAATGTTGAAAAAGAAAGCCAAAGTTGGTAGCATCACAATTCCAGACTTCATGCTCTATTACAAAGCTGTCATCATCAAGACAGTATGGCACTGGCACAAAAACAGACACATAGATCAGTGGAACAGAATAGAGATCCCAGAAATAAACCCTCAACTCCATGGTCAACCAATCTTCGACAAAGCAGGAAAGAATGTCCAATGGAAAAAAGACAGTCTCCAACAAATGGTGTTGGGAAAATTGGACAGCCACATGCATAAAAATGAAACTGGACCAAATCCTTACACAACACATGAAAATAGACTCAAAATGGATGAAGGACCTCAATGTGAGAAAGGAATCCATCAAAATATTTGGGAGAACACAGACAGCAACCTCTTTGACCTCAGCCAGAGCTCTTTTTTCCTAGGAACATCGCCAAAGGCAAGGGAAGCAAGGGCAAAAATGAGCTATTGGGACTTCATCAAGATCAAAAGCTTTTGCACAGCAAAAGAAAGAGTTGACAAAACCAAAAGACAACTGACAGAATGGGAGAAGATATTTGCAAACAACATGCCAGATAAAGGGCTAGTATCCAAAATCTGTAAAGAACTTCTCAAACTCAACACCCAAAGAACAAATAATCCAATCAAGAAATGGGCAGAGGACATGAACAGACATTTCGGGAAAGAAGACATCCAGATGGCCAACAGACACATGAAAATGTGCTCCACATCACTCGGCCTCAGGGAAATACAAATCAAAATCACAATGAGATACCACCTCACACCAGTCAAAATGGCTAACATTAACAAATCAGGGAATGACAGATGCTGGTGAGGATACAGAGAAAGGGGAACCCTCCTACACTGTTGGTGGGAATGCAAGCTGGTGCAACCACTCTGGAAAACAGCATGGAGGTTCCTCACAAAGTTGAAAATAGAGCTATTTTACAACCCAGCAATTCCACTACTGGGTATTTACCCTAAAGAACAAATGTAGTGATCTGAAGGGGTACGTGCACCTGAATGTTTATAGCAACAATGTCCATAAAAGCGAAACTATGGAAAGAACCTAGATGTCCATCAACAGATGAATAGATAAAGAAGATGTGGTATATATATATAGTGGAATACTATGCATCCACCAAAAGAAATGAAATCTTGCCATTTGTGACGACATGGATGGAACTAGGGGGTATTATGCTTAGTGAAATAAGTCAATTAGAGAAAGACAATTATCATGATCTCCCTGATAGGAGGAAGTTGAGAGGCAACGTGGGGGGTTTGAGGGGTAGGAAAGGAATAAATGAAACAAGATGGGATTGGGAGGGAGACAAACCACAAAACACTCTTAATCTCTAAAAGAAAAACTGAGGGTTGCCAGGGGGAGGTGGGTAGGGAGACGGTGGTTGGTTTATGGACATTGGGGAAGGTATGTGCTATGGTGAGTGCTGTGAAGTGTGTAAACCTGGCTATTCAGAGACCTGTACCCCTGGGGTAATAATAGTAAGTTATTTTTTAAAAATCTCAACAAATATAAGTCCAGAGCCAGATGGCTTTTCAGGGGAATTCTACCAAACATATAAAGAAGAGTTAATGCCTATTCTCAAACTGTTCTGAAAAAGAGAAATTAAAAAAAAAAAAAACCTTCCAAATTCATTCTATAAGGCCAACACTACCCTAAATCTGAAACCAGACAAAGATTCCACTAAAAAAGAGAACTATAGGCCAATATCCCTGATGAACATACATGCTAAAATTCTCAAAAAATGACTAGTATATCACATCCAAGAGTACAGTTAAAATAATCATTCATTACAATCAAGTGGAATTTATTCCTGGGACACAAGGGTGGTTCAATATTTACAAAACAAACAATGTGGTATACCACATTAATAAAAGAAAGGATAAGAAGCATAATATCATTTCAGTAGATGCAGATAAAAGGTTTGGCAAAGTACAACATCCATTCACTATAAAATCCCTTGACAAAGTAGGGATAGATGGAACATACCTCAGCATAAGAAAGGCCATATATGTAAAGCCTACATTTAATATCATCATAGTGGGGAAAAACTGAATACTTTTCCTCTAGGATCAGGAACAAATCAGTCTCACCACTGTTGTTTAACATAATACTGGAATTCCTAGCCTCAACAGTAAAAAACAAACAGAAATAAAAATGCATCCAAATCAGCAAGGAAGAAGAAAATTTTCACTATTTGCAGATGACATGATACTCTAAATAGAAAACCCAAATTATTCCACCAAAAATTTGCCAGAACTGATATACATGAATACAGTAATGTCACAGGATACAAAATCAATTGACAGAAATCTGTGCTGTTTCTATACACCAATAATGAAGTAGCAGAAAGAGAAATCAGGGAATCAATCCCATTCATAATTGCATCAGACCATAAGATACACAAGAATAAACCTTAACAGGGTGGGAGATGGGGTAATTGGGTGATGGGCATTAAGGAGGGCATGTGATGTGATGAGCACTGGGTGTTATACTCAACTGATGAATTATTGAACACTACATCCGAAACTAGTGATGTATCATATGCTTGTTAATTATATTAAAAAAATAATAAACCTGAACAAGATGGCAAAAGATCTCTACTCTGAAAACTATAAAACACTGATGAAAGCAATTGAAGAAGACACTGGCCCAAAGACAAACACATTGACCAATAGAGCAGAACAGAAAACCCAGAACTGAAGTCACAATTATGTGGTCTTTGACAAGGCAGAAAGAATATACAATGGAAGAAAGACAGTCTCTTCAACAAATGGTTTTGGGAAAACTGGACAGCAACATGCCAAAGAATGACACTGGAAAACTTTCTCACACCACACACAAATAAATTCAAAATGGATGAAAGACCTAAATGTGAGACAGAAAATTTTCAAAACCCTAGAGGAGACCATAGGCAGTAACCTCTTTGACTTTGGTCTTAGCAACTTACTAGATATGTCTCCTGAAGGAAGGGAAACAAAAAGCAAAAATAAACTATTTGGACTTCATCAAAATAAAAAGATTCTGCACAGAGAAAGAAACCATCAGCAATATTGAAGGCAATTCTCAGAATGGGAGAAGATATTTTCTTTTCTTTTTTTTTAAGATTTTATGTATGTATTTGTCACAGAGAGAGAAAAAGAGAGAGAGAGAGCACAAACAGGGGGAGCAGCAGGCAGAAGGAGAAGCAGTCTCCCCACTGAGCAAGGAGCCGATGCAGGACTCAATCCCTGGGATCATGACCTGAGCTGAAGGGAGATGCTTAACCTATTGAGACTGACCTATCAAATAAAGTGTCAGTATTCAAAAAAATATAAATAACTTATCAATCTCAACACCCAAGAATCACATAATCCTTTTAAAAAATGGGCAGAAGACATGAATAGATATTTTTCCAAAGAAGACTTACAGATGGCTAACATGCCCATGAAAAGATGCTCAAAATCAGTCATCATCAGGGAAATACAAATCAAAACTACAATGAGATACCATATCACACCAGTCAGAATGACTGAAATTAACAACATTGGAAACCATAGGTGTTAGCATGGATGCAGAGAAAGGGGAACCCTCTTACACTGTTGGTGAGAGTGCAAACTGATTCAACCACTCTGGAAAACAGTACAGTTACCTCAAAAATTACAAAAATAGGACCACTTTGTAATCCAGCAATTGTGTTACTAGGTATTTATCCAAAGGATACAGAAATACTAATTTGAAGGGATGCATGCTCCCTTATGTTTATAGCAGCATTATCAACAATAACCGACTTATGGAAGGAGACTGAATGTCCATCCAGTGATGAATGGATATAAAAGAAGTGTGTGTGTGTGTGTGTGTGTATTACTCACCCATAAAAATTAATTATATCCTGCCTTTTTCTGTGAATTTGATGGAGTTAGAAAGTAGTATGCTAAGTGAAATTAATCAGTCAGAGAAAGACAAATACAATATGATTTCACTCTTATGGGGAATTTAAGAAAGAAAATGAATATGGGGGAGAATGAGAGGCAAACCAAGAAACAGTATTAACTTTAGAGAACAAACTGATGGTTATTGGAGGAGAGTTTGATGGAGGGATGGGTTAAATATGTGATTGTTATTAAGGTGGGTTCATCACTTGTGATGAACACTGGGTGTTTTATGTGAGTGATGAATCTCTAAATTTTACAACTAAAACTAATATTATACTGTGTGTTAACTAAGTGGAATTTTTTTTGCAATTTCAGAGAAAAAATTTTAAGAAGACAAAGATCATCATAATTTTTAATACATACCTATTATTTACTGTTCATAAGAGATACAAATAGAACATAAGGAAAAAAAGAGTGAAAGTAAAATTATAAGAAAAAAGTGTAGCATATACTATTTTTAATAAAACCAGTTTGGCTATATTGATATCAAATAAAATATACTTTATGGTAAATTAATAAAGAAGAAACTAAATGACAAAATTTAATTTTATCAAGAAAATATTACAGTTCTAAATAGGTATGCCCCAATAACATAATCTCAAATTATATAAAGCAAAAAATGATGGACTTAAAATAGAAATTTTAAAATCCACAATTACAGTTAGAGGTTTTTTTTTTTTTTATCTAATCTCTTTCTGGTTTTCTGGAAAAGTAAAAAGGCAAAGAATTCAGCAAGGGTATAGATTATTTGAACAATCTGTTTAGCAAATCTCATCTAATGGATATAGAACATTGCAGAGTACCAATCATTCCAATCACACTTAGAAAAATAATTACATTTTGAATAAAAATCAATATATCAATAAATATATATATTGGCACTATACAGAGCAAATTTTATTAAAATAATAGAGTTAAATTATAAATCAGTGACCTAAAAATTTACTAGAAAATATACATATGTTCATTAAGAAATTAAGAAACAAACTTATAAGTAACTCTGAGGTCAAAGAAGAAATTATAGATAAAATTTAAAAACCGTGTTAAGTTAAACAATAATAAAATACTATATATTAAAATTTCAGAGACACAACCTGTATCACATTAAAATTTGCTTCAAATTCTTTGGCACTTTTCCCCATTGAGATGTGGGGTCTATTTCCTCATATTTTCCCCTCCTCTTGAGTCTGGGTATAATAGGGATTTCTTTGGCTAGTAGGGTAGGGTGGAAGTGATGCTATGTCAGTTCTAGACCAATCTTTAGGAAAAGTAGAAGTAATGAGTCAGAAGTCCTCTGAAAAATCAGAAATTTAGAGAACTGTCCAAATGTTACCTATTCCCTAGTTATTTTCAAAAAGCACTAAAAGTACCTGCATGTACATGTACCTACATTCCATTTCATTTTTCCACATCTTAAACTCGCTTGCAAAACACTAGAGAAATAGAGGGAAAAAAACCATTACACAAATTACAATTGTTTCCAAGAAAGCCAGCAGAACAGTAGTAGTACTGTGTTAATTGTTGTGAATAAATTATGTGTGGAACCTGGGAGAGGCGGACCACCTCTCTTCACAAATGAAGTAGAGAAAAACATCAAATAATATTGTACCAGACTCTTCAGAAATACAGAATTTATGTAATTGTGAAGAGATAATTGCTACCAAAACTGTCTTTAATATTGATGTTTTGTGGAAAAAAAGTACAGAAGTGGGTATATATAAGAGAAAGGAAAATATTTGAGTAGGTGTGGTAATTTCTAGATTTGCCTAGGTATAATATAATAAAAGAGGGATAATAAAAAGCTAACAATTTGCACTTATGAAAGAACTTTTTTAAAAAATTTACAGGTCCTTTTAGTCTAATCAAATTTTGTCCTATTATTTTTATTTATACTATCTCATGACACAAGCTAAGTAAACTGCTTATTATATGAAGGATTCATTTTTTACATCACTTCTTTACATAGACATTTGCAAATAAGTGATTTTATTTTGAGACCACATGTGTAGAATGGAGAATGAATGATAATGAATTTCAAGCACATCGTTTCAATTATTGCAATGATTCAAGACCAAGCAATGAACTGCATGGTTAAGCAGTTGCTCTAATTTACATGTTAAGAAAAAAACTAAACTGGGAGCCTGGGTGGATCTGTGGGTTAAGCCTTTGTCTTCAGCTCAAGTCATGATCTCAGGGTCCTGGGATCAAGCCCCACATTGGGCTTTATGCTAGGCAGGGAGCCTGCTTCCCCTTCTCTCTCTGCCTGCCTCTCTGCCTACTTGTGATCTCTCTCTGTCAAACAAATAAATAAAATCTATAAAAAAAGAAAGAAAGAAAAAACTAAACCATAAGTAATTCTTCTAGCTACTGAAATAATATTAACAGCACCTAATTGCTAACCAGTTGATTCATCAATAAATGTAAATAAAACCAAAAAAACAAAATATATTAAAATCCTCAACATATTCAGGAGATGTTATTTCACAGAGAGAATCAAAAATTATGATAGCCATATGTTTCTCCTTGTAAGAATATATATTTTCTAGAAAAAAATTTGGAATTCTTCCAAAAACAGTATTTTATATGAAATCTTTAGCAACCTCTACTTCTTGACACCCAAAAGTAGTTTTCTGGCTCCTCTGGGCGTCTCAGAGAAACTGTCACAAAAGAATATCTAGAAACCAGAATAGAGGGACCACCAGGCTATGCCAACTTCCCTTTTTTTTAAAGTCTCTTTTCATATTTAAGACTGTACAAATTCTAATTTGATTTTCACCTTATTTCATTAAAAATAAAAATCAATGTAGTCTATCATTTATAGCCAGGGTAGAGTGAAATGTATTTTATTTTAATTCCATAAATTTCACCATAAACTTAACTTACAGTTTTTTTAAAAGATTTTATTTATTTATTTGACAGACAGAAAGAGAGAAATCACAAGTAGGCAGAGAGGCAGGCAGAGAGGCAGGCAGAGAGAGAGGGGGAAGCAGGTTCCCTGCTGAGCAGAGAGCCCATTGCAGAGCTCGATCCCAGGACCCTGAGATAATGACCTGGGCTGAAGGCAGAGGCTTAACCAATGAGCCACCCAGGTGCCCCAGCAGTTTTGATTATATTTTCTAAAAACTAGAGTTTGCCAAAATAATGTTAAGACATGATTGCTATAAATGGAATCCTCATTCATTTTTTAAATCACTTTTTTTAAACTCAAAGTATCATCAAGTTCTTCTTGTTACAAGTTCTTAACCAAGAAGATTTGACTAAAATCTTGCTAAAACAGAGACGATTGTATGCCAGAACATTACATAACCTTACTAATGCTCCATCTCTCAGAACTACCCCATCTGGGTTTCTGTCCATCTGAAGAACCAGCTGCTTGAAACAAATGCCTTACTCATCTTGCCTGTTATATCACTATCTGAAATATGATACTGCCATAATTACCATTCTCAACTTGTGAATAGAGCCAACAACCAACCAACAATTTACTGAGTACATGGACTGGTGCAGGCATGTTCCCTGAAAATTCAATGTGGACAATGTGTTAGCTTACACAAAAAATACGAATCTGTGACACTGAAGTTAATATCAAGAAATGAAAAGTTTGGAAGGTGGTGAATACCTTTGGAAGTCAACTACCAGCAAAACGTGCTCGTATTAAGAATGGTTACTTATATGGAAAGGTATGGTTTACAATAGATTTTTATTGCCACTACTCTGGAGGTTCAGTTTGCTGGGAAAAGTGAGACATTTATGATGATATTCCTAAAGATTTTCTGGATATTCATCTCTAGCCTCAAGACTAATTCTTATGACAATAGTGGCACTGAGGAAAAGAAGAAATGCAAAATAGGAGCAATGCAGGAAGTCGGATCAAACTTTCACTAGTCACTATGATGGAATATGTTAGGGCAACTGTTCAAACTGCCCTCCATATCATCCGTGCAAGCTCTGTACTAGAATTTAATTGAGAAGAAGGACTTTACTGTCTCTCTGATGCCTAGATTAGTGTCTGGCATGTAGTATATTCTCAGTAAGTGTTTCCTTAATAAATGTGGAGCCAATTTTAGCTTGCATCAACAGGTTTTCATCTTTCAGTGCCAGATATCCACCATATTATTTAATACTTACAATATTGAAACCTAATTGTGATTTATATTTATTGAGTTAAAATGCACATGCCCTTTGAAAGAACAATTCCATTTCTATGAATTTATCTTGAGATATGTTTGCATTGTACACAAAGATAAACATGCAAGAATATTTACTGCAAATTTGTCTATAGTACAGAAAGATTGGAAACAACCTTTATGTTCTTTAATACATGATAGGTTACATAAATTGTGGTACAACCATAAGACAAAATAACATAAAACTACTAATAGGAATAGAAAGCTCTCTTTATATCCAAATATAATATTAAATATATATTTTAATTAAAAAGGAAGATGTAGAACAGAGTATATTTCCATTATTGTTAAAATAAATGTAAATTATTTTTTAAATAAAAAAATAAATATTTTTCGTTGGAAAAAATAAGACACATGAAGAAATGTACAAAAAATATGATTGTATATTTCTAGAATATCTCTGGAAGAATATCTGGGAAATTGGTTTTTACAAATTTTCACTGGGGAACAGGAGATAGAAAGCATGGGGATTGAGGTATGTCACAGAATAACTTTTTGACTAGTACAATGCTTGTCATGTTCTTTAATTATGCCAAAGAAAAATAAAACTTAAAAGTTTTTAAAACACATTTATTTACTTGAGAAAGAGAGGGAACAGATAGAGGGGCAGAGGGAAAAATCTCAGACTCCCTGTTGAATGTGGAGCCCAGCATAAGGCTCAACCTCAGGACCTTGAGATCATGATGTGAACTGAAAGCAAGAGTTGGATGCTTAACTGAGTGAGCCACCCAGATGCCCCCCAAAATAAAATTTAAAACAAAAGAGCACAATGCAATTTGTACCACATAAACAGACATATTTGAAGAAATACTTGGTTATCCAAATTCTTTCAGGACACAGATGTTAGTATTCTCTGGGAGGGAGTACATCCAACAACTTTCTGGTCATTTGAGAATGTAGTACTGGACTCCCATAATACCTGATGTCCTGTTATTCTCTTTCTGCTTTTATTTTCCCAGGAATCAGTTATTTTGTAATGACTTACTGACAGTTATAAATAAATCCAACTTTGGGCAAAATTGTAAAAGATTAGTTGATATTTTTCAAAACTGTCTCTCTCTTCCCTTTTCTGCCACTTAACACAGGGCTTGAACCACAAACATACCCTGACTTCTAAAAGAAATCCTATAGAATACCTGTGTATATTTAGCCTTTATGAACCAAGTAGTCATCCTTTATGAGTTAAAATTTTCTCTCCAGTTTTCTGTTCTTTATTTTATTGGCTAAGTGTTTTTAAAATTTTAAACATAGAAAATTTGAAAAGTTCGATATATTAATGGCTATTTAAGAATATTATATTTTACTTTTCATTGGTCATCTGAGTCTATTTCAAGAGAGATGATTTTTAAAAAGAGAGAGTCTTTTTCAGTCAGGTGCTTGATTAAGCTGGTTGGGTGAGTTAATTTGGAGTTAGACTCTTATAAATCACTGACCATGCACTGAACCCATCTAATGAAACATAGTAGCAAGCAGGTATTTTACAGCTCAGCAAATCTCTATTCAAAGATGGCAGAAGACATGGCTCAAGAAGAAGAAAAATGATAAAAGCAGAGGGGAATTTTATTTATGCTGGTACATCATTTTTTTCCCTTGAAATCTGAGAGGAATCAATCAGGCAGAATGAATCCAAATGTTGGCCTATCATATGCATTTCCCACAAGTTCTTCACTACTCGTTATGGTTTGATAATGCTGCTAAGATTAAGCTCTTGATTTTTTGTTTGGTTGACAAGTGATATCTCCTAGGATCCTAGCCTATTTGGAGAAGAGACATTCTCTTTATTTATGATGCCTTAGTAAGCAGTAAAGGAAATTTTTACAAAGGTTTTGAAGTAGGCTCCTCAGAAAGGAAAAGAAGTGCACAGAAGGAATCAAAAGGATTTTCAAGAAATTTAAGAAAAAAAATCCAAATATTTTTTTCTCGACCCTGACACTTTCCTTCAGTAGACTATTATATTTAAATAAATATATATTGAGTTGAAGAGAAGCATATATGTTTAATCTTTCTAATTTCCATCATTTGGTACATTTCTATAGGACAAAAATCAATTACTTTTGATATATCATACAGCACATTATATCTACATGCAAAGTATATCAAATATAACAATATATCACAACTATATTAAGATAATGAATGGAAATGAATGGAACTATTTTATATAATTTTCAAAGTACAAGAGAAAATTAAATATATTTTTTCCTGAAACAATGGTATCATTTCTAGATTTAAACATATTAAATTGAACACATTTTATGCAAGTAGAAGATTAAAAATTCACTTGAAATATATTTTATTGGGGCACCTGGATGGCTCAGTTGCTTAAGCATCTGCCTTTGGGTCAGGTCATGATCTCAGGGTCATGGTATTGAGCCCCTTGTTGGGCTCCCTGCTAAGAAGGGAGACTGCTTCTCTCTATTCCTCTGCCCTTCCTCCCACTTTTACTCTCTCTCCCTCTCTCTATTTCTCTCTCTCTCTGAAATCGATAAATAAAATCTTTAAAAAAAAATTTAAAGACATATGTTTCATTGATTTTAATATTAAAGACACATGATTTATAAATGTTAATTTTGGAAAGTACATTTAATTCACAAAGCAACTTGAAGTGTATTTATATGCATTTGCTTTAATAACAAAAATTATTTAAATGTAGGGTTATGTAGAACATTTTACCTTGTTAAATATATTTCTATCCATTGTAGTGTCTAATGCAGTGTCTTATACATGTAATATTTACAGTTTTATAGTTAAGCCCCATTTCTTTCCTAAAGAATTAGAAGAAACTTTTGTTATGGAGTGAATTTTTGTGTCTCTCCAAAATTAATATGTTCAAGTCCTAACCCCCAGTGTAATGGTATTTGGAAATGGGACCTTTGGGAAGGTATTATGGTTAGATGAGGTCATGAGAGTGGAACCCTCATGATATGACTGGTGCTTTTGTAAAAGACACCAGGATCTCTATCTCCCAGTGTGCAAAAAGAAAAGTTCATGTGAGCACATAGTGAGTGTCCCTAAAAGCCAAGAGCCTCAAAATGAAACCTACCTTGCTGGCACCTTGATCTTGGATTTCTTGACCTCCAAAACTGTGATTAACATATTTAATTTCTATCATTTAAGCCACCTAGTCTACAGTATTTTGTTATGACAACCCTAAATAAGACATTGTCAAAATAAAACATAACCATGATAACTAAGGCTAAAGAAAATAGAGATCATTCAAGAGATCTAGAGAAACTGAATGTCCTTAGGTACCTGAAATATGCTAGTTACTACTGTTTGGGACTGAAATTTTCTGTTTTCTAACATTTAAGCACAATAGGAAACATGCTGGATCACTTAGTATTGATCATTTGGGGGAAAATAAGTAAAATAAAATAAAGCAAACATTATGCCCATTTTCAAATTTTACCTAAGAGGAAAACAACCTAAATATAGAGTCTGTGTGGAGAAGTTCCATGAGTCAGCCCAAGGGTCATCAGTGAATGTATCAATGCTAAAGAAGGCCCAAGATGTGCATGGGATTTAAAGAGAGCCATTAAGGCATATATTTTGGCCAATGAGACAGTCTTCATCCTCTCTTACTTTGGAAAAGGTAATCTTATGTCTAGTTAAATAAGCATCAACTTCCACTTCTGGAGAAACCCAAACTTCAATAATATCTTTTTACAAAGTTTTCTGTGTTGGAAAGGAAGAATTTCCTCTGTCCTATAGTCCTTCTAGCTGGACTTAAAATCAAACTGACATTAAATAGAGTACGAGGAGAAAATCAAATTTAATAGGCATATGTACCGGGAAGACACATGGGAATGCAATTTGAAAGATAATGAGATAACAGGAAGCTTGTATGGTCTAAGGAGAGGTGTAGGTGCCTGAGGATACAAAGGGGATAAGGATCATTAGCAAGAAAGTGAAAGGAAATGCTTGGAAAAGCAAGGTTGACCTATTATTCAGAGAAGTTTCATTGGTAAAGGGGAGTCTCCCTTAATATCTTTCTTCTTGGTACAATCTCTCCTTTCCATTGTAACTTTAGGCACTTGAGGGAGAGGCAGAGAGTTTTCCTGCTTATGCTGGGTTTTGATACTTTTAACTTGAAATAATCTCTATGCCAAAGTGGCCCATCATGTAGTAACCTGCCCTTGGCCCATACAGCTGATATGCCTAAATTTCCACCATTCATTCTTTCAGGTTGAGAGAAACTATTTCCAGTAATTCACCATTTAGATGGAGATTAAACTTCTCACTTAATAAAAGATGAAAACTCTTTTGAAAATGTTTCAGTATACACAAATTTATTTTATATAGTGATAATTAATATGAGGAAATATTTGGGAAGGATTTTAAAAGAAGAAAATTCACTTAGTTCTACAGTACTTTTTTCAGGATTTTAAATTGGATACTGATTTTAACTTTTAAAAAAATGTGTTATCCCAGTAAGTACACAGTGAGCAAATTCTTATGTTTCTGTTAGAATTCAGATCTTGCATGTTGTGGAAATTAATTGCCTTTTCACTGATTTGTAGATGGTACAGAAGATTAGATTGTTTCTTTATAGTTATCTATCAGGATATGCCATGGGATTCTGTTTTTTGATTAAATCCCTGTTATAACCTTGCTTTCTTATAATGTCTTTCTAAAAATAAAGAAAAATGGAGGGAGGGGCAAGATGGTGGAGAAGTAGTAGATCCTGTTTCAACTAGTCCCCTAATGTGAGCTAAATATCTACCAAAACGTTCTGAACACCCATGAAATCAGCCTGAGATGTAAGATTATACATTGCTGAATCTCTACAGGGGCAGAAGACATCAGTGGAGAGGTAAAGTGGAGTGGGAATACTTGGACTGATATTAGAGGATAAACAGTAGGGAGAGGGAGCCACCAGAAGCAACCCATTGGAAAGTAATACCATAATACAAAAGTTCCCTGTGATTGGGGACCAGCATTAACTTGGAGTCTGGTTAAAAGCACTCCAAAAGAGCAAAAGATCTTATGGGGCAACTGGTGGAATTGGGTGATCATGGGCACAGGCTTAAGCCCACATTCCCAGGATGGTCACCACAGCAACCACCCATGCCATAGAGAGTCTGGCAGGGCCTACAGTTGAGGTCCATGAGCCCATGGCTTTCTGCTGCTTTCACCACTTCTCTGGCATGGCGCATTCCAGCCTGCACCTGAGAGAGCCTAATGTGGATGCCAGCTGGCAGTCTCTAGGACTGTAGCCTTCTGCAACATGCTGAATGGTCTGAGTGCTCCCAGCCCACTTCCGAGAAAACTGGGTGTGATCTCCTGTCAGGATCCCTTGGCCTGCAGCCTTCCACAACCTGCAAGAAAACGGGGTCCGAGTATACATGGGTTGAGCCTGGACCCCAGACAGTAGTCCTGGCAAAGGCAACCATTGGAAGCGGGCTCCCTGGACCAATATAGCTCGCAGTTTTAGTGCAACAGGGGTGCAGAGACAAGCAGGAACCTCAGGTGACCACTGTAACGGTGGCTGGAGGTGCACCCCACCTGTGGGAGGTTGCACTGTTCAGTGGAGTTTGCAGAGGCAGTCTGGTTGTTCTGGACCACCCAGAGAAGATTCTGGGCTTCTCTTTGAGGTGGAGGCAGATTCTTTCTTTGTTCTGACCTCTGAAAAGCTGCAAAAAGCTGCCAAAGAACAAAACCCCCCAGAGAACAAAATCCTGAATAACCTGTTTCCAAAGAGCCTGGCCCCTTGATAGCGGGCAGAACCACTCAGCTCAAGCAAGATTGATGGAAAGTCAATGCAGCAGGCCCCTCCCCAAGAAGACAGACCAAAATATCAAGAGGACAACCACCACAGGGTCCCCACAAAACTGTAAAACCCCAACATCAGGGGAAAACAATATATTTAGATCCCAGTATGGCCCTAAAACCTGTATATTTCATAGATACAGCTTTTCTTTTTTCTTTTTTTTTGTTCTCATGATTCTTGTTCTTTTAATTGTTTTAATATACTTACCATTACAACTAGAGGTTTCATACAGCATATTCCATAATAACTTTTTAACTTGAACTTTTTTCATTTATGTACCTCTGTTTCTTTCTCTTTTCTTTCTTTTTAATATACATATAGATATTAGCTTCAAGGTAATCCTTTTTTCCCTCTTCCATATCACTCCTATACATAAACCAGTTTTAATTTCCCTGTATCATTGGAAAGTTGAGTCCTTTAACAAAGTTAACAAGGTATACCCAGGAAAATCGAAACAACCTACCTCACCCATGTTGAGGATTTGTAACCACCCTTTCATCTTATTCTTCTGTTAGTGTTTCTGTGTATTTGTTTTTGTTCTGGTATTATATAAATCTTATTTTTGGGGTTCATTTTGGCTGGACTCTTTTTTTTTCTTGTCATTTACTTTTGTCATTCTTTTTCTTAGTTCGTTTTTGTTTAAGTACCTTATAAATCTTACTTTTGGGAGCCATTTGGAAGGACTTTTTTTTTCTTCCCCCCCCCCTCTTTTTTTTTCTTTCTCTGTGGTGGAGACTTCCAATTGCTCTAAAACTTTCTAGGGTGCACCTTGCCTGGATTGTGGTTGATATATTCAGTTATATATACCCTCAACCACCTCTCACCAAAATGACTAGGAGGAGGAACACCCAACAGAGGAAAAATTCAGAGACTGCGCCCTCTGTAAGAGAACTATTGGATATGTACATAAACAGTATGTCGAAAAGGGAATCCAGGGTAACAATTATCCAGGCAATGGCTAGGTTGGAGAAAAACATTACTGACAGCATAGAATCTCTAAGTGAAAGCCAATCTGGCAGAAGTTAAAAATATTATCAATGAGATCTAATCTAATCTAAATACTCTAACAGCTAGGGTAACCAAGGCAGAAGATGGAAATAGTGATCTAGAACACAGACTGATAGAAAATAAGGATCAGGAGGAGGCATGGAAAAAACAGCTTAGAAGCCATGAAAACACCATTAGGGAAGTAAATGACACCATGAAACGTTCCAAAGTTAGAAATATTTGGATCCCTGAGGGAGCAGAGAAAGAGAGAAGACTTGAAGATATAGTTGAACAATTCTGGATGAAAATTTTCCCAATCTGGGAAATGGAACAAGTGTTCATATCCTAGAGGCAGGAATGGCACCCTGAAAGATGAATGAATCTAGAAAGTCTTCCAGACACTTAATTGTGAAATTCACAAATCATAATTTTAGACAAGAGATCCTAAGGGAAGCTAGGGTGAAGAGAATCCTTACGTACAGAGTAATGTCCAACAGAATAACATCAGACCTGTCCAAAGAAACCTGGCAATCCAGAAAGGACTGGCAAGGCATATTCAGGGCACTAAATGAGAAAAGCATACAGCCAAGAATACTTTATTCAGCAAGGCTGACATTCAAAATGGATGGAGAGAAAAAGAGCTTCCAAGACTGGCAAGATTTAAAAGAGTATGTGATCACCACAATGGCTCAACAAGAAATATTAAGGGGGGGGGGGGTTCTATAAAAGAAGAAAGAACCCAAGAGTGTAATAGAACAGAAATTTACAGAGACAATATATAGAAACAAGGACTTGATAGGCAAAATGATGTCAATAAAAACATATCTTTCAATAATCAATCTCAACGTGAATGGTCAAAATGCACACATAAAATGGCACAAGGCTGCAGATTGGATAAAATGACAGGACCTGTCCATATGCTGTCTACAAGAGACCAATTTGGAACCTAAAAATACATCCAGGCAGAAAGTGAAGGGGTATAGAAGCATATTTCATGCCAAAAGGCCTCAAAAGAAAGCTGGGGAATCTCATATAAAGCTAAAGACTGTATTCAGATATACAGAAGGGCACTACATCATTCTTAAAGGGTCTACACACCAAGAAGATTGTAAATATATAGGCACCAAATATGGGACCAGGCAACTACATAAGCCAACTGTTAATCAAAGTAAAGAGTCATATTGATAAAAATACATTAATTGTAGGGTATCTTAGCATGTCACTCTCAGCAATAGAAAGATGATCCAAGCAGAAAATCAGTAAAGAAAAAGGACATTGGACCAGATGGACCTCATAGATATATACAGAACATTCAACCCCAAAACAACAGAATACATAATCTCCTCAAGGGCACATGGAACTTTCTCCAGAATAGACCACATACTGGGTCACAAGTCAGAGCTCAACTGATACAAAAAAGATTGAGATTTTTCCCAGCATATTCTCAGACCACAATGCTTTGAAACTGGAACTCAACTAAAAGAAAAAGTCCGGAAGGAATTCAAACACCTGGAAGCTAAAGACCATTCTGTTCAAGAATGTTTGGACCAATGAGGAAATCAAAGAAGAAATTAAACAATTCATTGAAGCCAATAAGAATGAAGACACATTGGTCCAAAACCCATGGGATATGACAAAGGCGGTTCTAAGGGAGAAATATATAGCCATCCAAACATCACTCAAAAAAACCAAAAAATCCAGAATACACCAGCTGTCTTTACACCTTAAAGAACTGGAGATTCAACAACAAATTAAGCCAACCCCACACACAAGAAGGGAAATATCAAGATTAGAGCAAAGATCAATGAGTTAGAAACTAGACATACAGTAGAACACATCAGTGAAACTAGAAGCTGGTTCTTTGAAAGAATCAATAAGATCAAAACGACAATGGCCAAACTAATCCAAAAGAAAAGAGAGAGGACTCAAATTAATAAAATTATGAAATAAAGGGGAATGATCATGACTAACACCAAGGAAATGGAAAAAAATCATCAGAAATTATTATCAACAGTTATATGCCAATATATAGTTAAGAAACATAGACGAAATGGATGCATTTCTGGAAAACTATAAACTTCCAAAACTGAATCAAGAAGAAATTGACAACCTGAATAGACCAATATCTAATAACGAGATTGAAGCAGTGATCAAAAACCTCCCAAAAAAACAAGAACCCAAGACCTGACAGATTCCATAGGGATTTCTACCAAAAATTCAAAGAATAAGTAACACCTCTTCTCCTGAAGTTGTTTCAAAAAATAGAAACAGAAGGAAAACTTCCAGACTCTTTCTATAAAGCCAGCATTATCCTGATCCCCAAACCAGGCAAAGACCCCATCAAAAAGGAGAATTTCAGACAAACATCCCTGAGGAATATGGGTGCTAAGATTCTCAACAAGATCCTAACTAATAGGATCCAACAATACATTAAAAAGATTATCCACCATGACCAGGTAGGATTTATCCCTGGGATGCAAGGGTGGTTTAACCTTTGCAAATCAATCAGTGTGATAGAACGAATCAATAAGACAAGAGAGAAAAACTACATGGTCTTCTCAATTGATGCAGAAAAAAAAAACATTTGACAAAATACAGCATCTGTTCCTGATCGAAACACTTCGAAGTTTAGGGATAGAGGGAACATCCTCAACTTCATAAAATCTATCTATGAAAAACCCACAGCAAATATCATTCTCAATGGGGAAAAGCTGACTGTATTTCATTTGAGATCAATAACTGGACAAGGATGCCCACTCTCACTACTGTTGTTCAACATAAAACTAGAAGTCCTAGCAACAACAATCAGAAAACAAAAAGAAATAAAAGGTATTCAAGTTGGCAAAGAAAAAGTCAGACTCTCTCTCTCCACAGATGAAATGATACTTTATATGGAAAACCCAAAAGACCCCACCCCCAAACTACTAGAACTCATACAGCAATTCAGTAATATAGAAGGATACAAAATCAGTGCACAGAAATAAGTTGCTTTTTTATACACTAACAATGAAAATATAGAAAGGGAAATTGGAGACTTGATTCCATTTAATATAGCACCAAGATCCATAAGCTAACTGGGAAAAAGCTTAACCAAAGAGGTAAAGGATCTGTACTTGAGGAACTACAGAACACTCATGAAAGGAATTGAAGAAGACACAATAAGATGAAAAAGCATTCCATTCTCATGGATCATAAAAATAAACATTGCAAAAATGTCTATACTACCCAGAGAAATCTATATTTTCAATGACATTCCAGTCACAATATCATCAGTGTTTTTCAAAGTGCAAACAAACAATCTTAAAATTTGTATGGAACCAGAAAAGACCCCGAATTGCTATGGAAATGTTGAAAAAGAAAAACAAAGCTGGGACAACATGTAGCCTGATTTCAAGTTTTACTACAAAGCTGTGATCACCAAGACAGCATGGTACTGGCACAAAAACAGACACATAGATGAGTGGAACAGAATAGAGAGTCCAGATATGGACCCACAACTATATGGTCAAATTATATTTGACAAAGCAAGAAAAAATATCCAGTAGAAAAATGACAGTCTCGTCAATAAATGGTGCTGGGAAAATTGGACAGCTATGTATAGAAGAATGAAACTCGACCATTCTCTTACACCACACCCAAAGATAAACTCAAAATGGATGAAAGACCTCAACATGGCAACTCCTTTCATGCAATAGGCAGGAATAGATCAAAATCCTAGAGGAAAACATGGGCAGTAACTTCTTCGACATTGGCCATAGCAATTTCTTTCAAGACAAATCTCCAAAGGCAAAGGAAACAAAAGCGAAAATGAACTTTTGGGACTGCATCAAGATCAAAAGCTTCTGTGAAGCAAAGAGAACAGTCAACAAAACAAAGAAGCAACCCACAGGATGAGAGAGGATATTTGCAAATAACACTACAGACAAAGGGATGATATCCAAGATCTATAAAGAACTCCTCAAATTCAACACTCAAAAAACAGATAATCATGTAAAAAAATGGGCAGAAGACATGAACAGACACTTCTCCAAAGACTAACTCTCCAAATGACTAACAGACACATGAAAAAATGTTCATCCTCATTAGCCATCAGTGAGATTCAAATCAAAACCATATTGAGATACCACCTTACACCAGTTAGAATGGCCAAAATTAACAAGACAGTGAACAACAAGTGTTGGAAAGGATGTGGAAAAAGGAACCGTCTTACACTGTTGGTGGGAATGCAAGTTGGAGCAGACACTTTGGAAAACTGTGTGGAGATTCCCTCAGAAATTAAAAATACAGCTACCCTATGACCCTGCAATTTTACTACTGGGTATTTACCCCAACGATACAAATGCAGTGAACAGAAGGGCCATATGTACCTCAATGTTCATAGCAGCAATGGCCACAATCACTAAACTGTGGAAAGAGCCACAATGCCCTTCAACAGATGAATGGATAAAGAAGATATCTCCATATATACAATGGAGTATTATGTATTATGTCTCCATCAGAAAGGATGAATACCCGACTTTTGTATAAACATGGACGGGACTGGAAGATATTATGTTGAGTGAAATAAGTCAACCAGAGAGAGTCAAGTATCATATGGTTTCACTTACTTGTGGAGCATGAGGAATAACAAGGAAGACATTAGGAGGAGGAAAGGAAAAGTGAATTGGGGGAAATAGGAAGAGGAGGTGAGGTGTGAGAGACTGTGGACTCTGAGAAACAAACTGAGGGTTTTGGAGGGAAGGGTGGTGGGGAGATAGGTGAGCCTGGTGGTGGGTGTTAAGGAGGGCACTTACTGCACAGAACACTGGGTGTGGTGCATAAAGAATGAATCTTGGAGCACTATAAAAATAAAACAAAAATTTTTTTTAAATATTTTTTTTTATGTGACAGAGAGAGAAATAACAAGTAGGCAGAGAGGCAGGCAGACAGAGGGAGAAGCAGGATCCCTCCTGAGCTGAGAGCCCAATGCAAGGCTCAATCCCAGGACCCTGAGATCATGACCTGAGCCGAAGGCAGAGGCTTAACCCACTGAGCTACCCTGGTGCCCCAAAGCTGAATTATTCTAATTATGTTTCACACAGAAATAAATTATTCATGTATTATGTAGATAATATGAAGGGTGTCAGGTAACTATTGTACACATGGCAACTCCTTTCATGCAATTAAAAATAACCTGGGGAAATATTTGGGAAATTTTGAAAGAAAGAAATATAATTGAGCCTTGAAATATTTGTTTAAGATTTTGAGCTGGACACTGATTTTAATTAAAACAAATATCTGGGGGCTGCCTTGTTCTTTCCCAATATAGCCTTTCGAATGATACAATAAAATACCAGTTAATTGGATTATGGTCATTCAAATATAGAAATTCATTATTCTTTATTTTTGTTTTTTTACTTTTTCAAAAATTTTTTAAATTTTGTTTTATTTGGGGGCAAAAATTTGCGGAAATGAATGGGACACAATATGTGAGAAGGATAGTAGAAACATGTGACAAGAAAGGTTTGACATACACACCTATAAGATACTGCATCCCAGTGTCTTACTCTTTCCTTTTGAACTTGTAGGTCCATTGTTTATATGCGGGTTTCTACATATTTTAAGCTAGTAGGAGGTGTGGAAGTTGGGTTGTTACATTTTCCAAGTAGTCAAGGAGGAGATATTCAAAATGCTTGAGAAGACAAAGAAGGAAGTTTATTAATGACACTGACAGTGAGTCAAGAGAGCCAGACCTACCATAAGTACAGCTTAGTTCTCTTCTCCCTTCCTGTTCCCACCAGGAAGCAAACAATGCAAAATATATTTTTGGTCACTTTCCACATATGGATGGCAGTCATGTAAATAGAAATTTGCACTAAATAATAATTCTCACCTAAAAAGAATTTTGTCTGAAATAATTATGCACATCATAATATAGTCAATTAATTATAGCTTTTATGGAATTTCATAAACACATATAATTAACAAAATTAAAAATAAAATAGCCTTTATTAGTTCCTATTTGAATTTCCAGGTGAAAAATCCCAATAGTTTCAGATTTTGCTCCTATTATTCTCGAGACTAGAATACTTTGCCTTTCCTAATACTCCATCAAACAGAATAACATTCATATTATAGGGATCCCAGAAGAAAAAAGAGAGAAAAAGCATCAGAAAATACATTTAATGAAATAATAGTTAAAAACTTTCCTACTCTGGGGAAGAAACAGAAATCCAGATACAAGAAGCACAGAGAAAATCAACAAAAACAGTTCCACAATATGACTTACTGTAATTAAAGTGGAAAATGTAGTGATAAAGAAAAAAATTAAAAGCAGCAAGAATAAAGGAGAGAGTTACATACACTGCCAAACCCATACAGCTCTCAGAAGATTTTTCACCAAAAATGTAGGAAGCTGTAGGGGAGTGGCATGATATAGTCAAATTGTTGATGGAAAAATCTGCAGCCAAGAATACTCTATCCAGCAAGGTTGTTATTTAGAATAAAAGAAAAGTTAAGGAGTTTCAGACTCACACACACACACACACACACACACACACACACAACTAAAGGAATTCATAACCACTAAAACATCCCTGCAGGAAAAGGGGACATTTTGAGTGGAAAAGAAATAGCAAAAGTGATTGTATACAAGTAGGAAATATAAAAAGAGTAAAAATGAATATTTCTGTAAAAAATCAGTCTAGAAACTCACAAAATAAAAGGAAATAAAATATGTCACTATACATCTAAAATATGGGGAGGAAAGGATGAAAAAAATGGGTACAAATTAAATGACCATCGACTTAATATAGACAGCTACATGCAGAATATGATATATACAAACCCATTGGTAACCACAAATCAAAAACCACTAGTACATATGGAAAAAATAAAGAGAAAGGAATCCAAGTACATCACTAAGGAAAACCAGCAAAACGTGAAAGAACAAAGAAAATAACGGATCAGAGAAAAACTTTGAAAAAAAAAAACAACCACGAAACAAGTAATAAAATGGTGGTAAATACATATCTATCAACACTTACTTTAAATAAACTGGAAGAGATTATGCTGAGTGAAATAAGTCAAACAGAAAGAGTCAATTATCATATGGTTTCACTTATTTGTGGAGCATAACAAATAACGTGGAGGACATGGGGAGATGGAGAGGAGAAGGGAGTTGAGGGAAATTGGAAGGGGAGGTGAACCATGAGAGACTATGGACTCTGAAAAACAACCTGAGGGGTTTTGAAGGGGCGGGGGGTGGGAGGCTAGGGGAGCCTGGTGTTGGGTATTAGGGAGGGCACACATTGCATGGAGCACTGGGTGTGGTGCAAAAACAATGAATACTGTTACTCTGACAAGAAATTTAAAAAATTTAAAAAAAAATGTAAATAAACTAAATGCCCCCATCAAATACAGGGTGACAGAGCAGATATTTATATCTATATGTTGCTTATAAGAGACTCATTTCAGACCTAAAGACACCTGCAGAATGACAGTCAAGGGACCAAGAAAAATTTATAATGCAAGTGGATGTCAAGGGAAAGCTGGAATAGCAATACTTATATCAGAAAACTAGATTTTAAAACAAAGGGTTCAACATTATACAAAGAAGGACAATGATAATAAAAGGTACAATCCAGCAAGAAGATATAAATAATCATAATTTTTTTTAAATTTATTTAATATTTTAATTTTTTATTAAATTTTTTATTTTTTTATAAACATATAATGTATTTTTATCCCCAGGGGTACAGGTCTGTGAATCGCCAGGTTTACACACTTCACAGCACTCACCATAGCACATACCCTCCCCAATGTCCATAACCCCACCCCCTTCTCCCAACCCCCCTCCCCCCAGCAACCTTCAGTTTGTTTTGTGATATTAAGAGTCACTCATGGTTTGTCTCCTTCCCAATCCCATCTTGTTTCATTTATTCTTTTCCTACCCCCCAAACTCCCCACATTGCATCTCCACTTCCTCATATCAGGGAGATCATATGATAGTTGTCTTTCTCCGACTGACTTATTTCGCTAAGCATAATACCCTCTAGTTCCATCCACATCATCGCAAATGGCAAGATTTCATTTCTTTTGATGGCTGCATAGTATTCCATTGTAAATATATATATACACCACATCTTCTTTATCCATTTATCTGTTGATGGACATCTAGGTTCTTTCCATAGTTTGGCTATTGCAGACATTGCTGCTATATAGCAATAATCATAAATATTTATGCAACCAGCATATGCACACCCAACCATAAAAAACAGTTATGATTTCACTGATATGGGAAATTTAAGAAACAAAGAAAGGATCATAGGGGAAGGGGGGAAAAAAATAGAAAAATATGAAACCAGAGAGGGAGACAAACCATTATGAGACTTTTAATTATGGGAAAGAAATAGGTTCCTGGAGGGGAAGGAGGTGGGATGATGGGGTAACTGGTTGATAGACGTTAAGGAGGGCATGTGATATAATGAGCACTGGGTCTTATAAAAGAGTGATGAATCACTGACCTCTACCTCTGAAACAAATAATACATTATATGTAAATTAATTGAATTTAAATTAAAATAATAAATAAATTAAATAAATAAGTCATGAAAATGAAAAGTACAGCATAAGGCATATAATCAATATTATTGTAATAACATGTTGATAAATGACATCTTCTTTTATAGCGATGAGCACTGAGTAATTTATGGAAATGCCGAATCACTATGTTGTACACTTGCAACTAATATAACATCATATGTTAACTATATCTCAATAAAAAAAAAGAAGAAAACCTTTATGTAAAAAAAATTCCATGATGAGATACCACCTGATACCTGTCAGAATGGCTAAAATTAGCAACATAAGAAGCAACAGGTGCTGGAAAGGATGCAGAGAAAGAGGAACCCTCTTTCATTGTTGGTGGGAATGCATATTGCTGCAACCACTCTGGAAATCAGTATGGAAGTTCCTCAAAAAGTTAAAAACAGAACTACACTAAGATCAAGAACTTGTACTGCTAGGTATTTACCCAACGAATACAAAAAACTATTTCAAAGGGATTATTTGCACCCTAACTTTTATAACATCATTATCTACAATTGCCAAATTATGGAAACAGATCAACTGTCCATCAGTTGATAAATGGATATAGATGTGCTGACTCAGCCACGAAAAGAATGAAATCTCGCTATTTGCAACAACATGGAAGGAGCTGGAGGGTATAATCCTAAGTGAGATAAGTCAGTCAGAGAAAGACAAATACCATATGATTTCACTCATTTGTGGAAGTTAAGAAGAATGAGAAAAGGGAAAAAAGAGAGAGAGAAATACAAGTTAAGAAACAGACTCTTATTATAGAGAATAATCAGATGGTTACCAGAGGTGAAGTGGGAGGACAGGTGAAATAGGTGAGATTAAGGAGTACACTTGTTGTGATGAGCACCAGGCGATTATGGGAATGTTGAATCACTCTATTGTACACCTGAAACTAATATAACACTGTGTGTTAACTATGTTAAAATTAAATTTAAAAATTTTTAAGTATGTACATATATTATCAATTCAAATAAATAAGTTTTAAGATGAAAAACATTTTGACTGTTCTTTCAACCATGTTGAGTTTGATAAGTGTTGAATTTGATAAGTTCTTTATAGATTTTGGATACTAGTCCTTTATCAGATATCATTTACATATATCCTCTCCTATTCTATAGGCTGCCTCTTAATTTTGTTGATTGTCTCCTTTACTGTGCAGAACGTTTTTATCTTCATGAAGTCCTGATAGTTCATTTTTGCTTTTGTTCTCTTGCCTCCAGTGACCTCTCTAGTAAGAAATTGATACAACCAAGATCAATGAGGTTGCTGCCTTTGTTCTCCTGTAGGATTTTGATGGTTTTCCTGTCTTACAATTAGGCTTTTCATCCATTTTGTCATTTTAAGGAAAACAAAATAATCTAAACAAGGTTATAAAGAAATTGTATATTTATAAAATACATAAGTATTAAAGCATGTATAATATATTACAAAGCTCAGGCAACCATAAACTTTCTGCAGTGGATATTGCTCACTGCTTTTGATCACTCTGAACATGATCATATTGTTTTAAAGCTGTAGTCAGGGTCTATGTCTGGATACTTTTGTTTGCAAGTGACCAAAAAATCCCAACTGAAATGAAATTTTTAAAAAAGAGAAAAGAAAGAAATTTATTGCATATAATTACTAAAAAAATGGAGGTGGGTTGGCTTTAGGCAAAAATTGATCAATCAGTTAAAATGATATCACCTATAATGGATTTACTTCATCTTTCTCTTCTATATTCCAAGGTGTGTGTGTGGTTTGTATCCATATATATGAAATTCTATTTTGAAATTTCTGTATCTGTCAAATCCAGAGTCTTGTCTTACAGGTAAAAAATTGCTGCAAAAACTGCAAACCTCTTATCATTTTTTCCATGCTATCCATCAAAGGGAAGAACAAAATCCTTTGTGATAGAAATTGCACTACTTCTATATGACCTGAATTACTCTCCTTTGAATCTATCACTCTTGACTGACAGATTATGTATGTTGATATGTTGATAGTAAGAGAATGAAAGCAGTTATTATTTTATGAAAGTTTGTCAGGAAAGAATTCTTTGATAAGGTAATATTTGAGCATAGACTTGAAACTAACATCAATTTACCTAACAGTGGAAGCTGTTACTCAAAATAACACTGATTTCCTTCTAACTATGCAATACAGATCAATGTAAAATAGGAATTATTTTTGATTAGGTCTATTGTGTTTCTTCTTCTTCTTAACAATATTTTTTAATAGAAGGTCTCTTTGAAGGATCTGACGAAAGCTATGAATGTTCTTCAAGCTTTTCAAACTTCCAAATTAATGTCTTTGATTTTTGTGATCCTAAAGCCTTAGCACAGGAAACAATCAACCATGTGGGGTGTTTCTAAAATGGCATTCCTTATCCCCAGAGATTCTGATTTGGTAGGTATTTGTTTAGTATTCTTTTTTTTCTAAGATTTCTAAGATTGGGATCATGGCCCAAGCCGAAGATAGATGCTTAACCATCTGATCCACCCAGGAACCCCGGTTAGTATTCTTAAAGTAACTCATGGCCAAAATATTTTCCTAGTAAGTGAAAAAAAAAAAGCAGAGAGAAAGAGAAAGAGAGAGAACTTTGTTTTTCATTTTTAATCACTAATGGCTCTCCAACTTTATTATTTGATGATATATAATATATCTTCAGACTCATTATCATCAGGGTCTATTTTATTTGTGGTGTGGTTAAATCAAAAAGTTTCTTTAACTTCATGCTGGATAGCATTAATTTCAGATGTATTTAACTAGTTGTTGCTCTTCTTGCTTCTCCACAATGGTCTGTCTCTGAACTGTAACAAATTGTACATTTAACTAAGATGTCATATCATGCTATTTTATTGTATATTTATTGCAGGTATATTTCTCTGTCATACATTGTCTTATTAGATGGTTTCACAATAGCAAATTATTAAATTTGTATTCATTTCTATTTATCCACTGAGTACATTTTCTGAGCAAGTCATTCTACCAGTTATTTGGCTTGAATCTGTCCAATATATTTGAGCTTCTATATCACCACTGTTTTGATTATTCCTGAAATTTATTATGCCATCAATTTGTTCTGTTATCAAAAACCAAAGTTGGGAGAATATAAGATAGTGGAGGAGTAGGAGACCTTAATTTATAGCCATACACTAGATTTTTGGTGTGTTTTGGTCTGTTAGAAGAAACCACATCTTAATTTCATCTGGTCCCAGGAATTCAGTTAAGTAGGTATCAATTCATTCTGAACACCTGCAAACTTAACCAGAGATCGAAGAAAAGAATACCTGCAAATCTACAAATAGAAAAGTGACCACTTTATGCAAGATAGGAGGTGTGTAGAAGTGAATCTGAGGCAATATATGGGAATATAGACAATAGGGAGAGGGAGCCTCCATCAGTCAGCTACTGGCAAGTGCTATAGGCAGTAGAGAATAAAAACAGAACTTTTCGAAGTCTTTTCCAGGGAGGGATGTCATGTAGGCTTCTAAGCAGGGATGAAACCCTACCTGGGGCAGTGTGGTCTCAGGATCATTGGGATCACAGGAAGATTAGGGGTGCCTGAGTGCAGTAGAGTTCTCAGGCATCAGAGTAGGGGAGCCAGCCACAAAGAGTGAGCCCAGGAGTGGGCTCTCACCTCAGGGGTGCCATAAACCATGAACCGTGGCACAGTCAGGTGACTGCTCTTGGAGTATGAGCCCAAAAAGCAGCAGAAGCCATGAGACCATCCTTTATCCCCCAGGAGGAGTGGCAGTATAGCGTGCCACAGTAGTCTACAGGGTTTGGAGACACAAAATGGGGTCACATGCCTGAGAGAGAAATGCTCAGTCACAGGCCAGGTGAGCATGGAGTGTGGCAAGAGGCCAGGAAGATAGTAGTAATTGAGTGCTTTTCCCTGAGGGCTTACTGAGAAATGAGACCCCAATCATTGAGCTCCAGGGCTAGAGGTTGTGAGGCTGCCATTTTCATTCTCATCCTCTAAAGCTGCCTAGAAAGCCTTCAGGGGAAAAAAGCCACATAGAGCAAACTGGAGTAGATTACTTAGTGTGGCCCCCTGGCAAGAGCATTACCATTCCTCCTGGAGAAAATACGCTTGAGAATCAATGCAACACCCCACGCCAGAAGATCAGCAAGAACACCCAGCCAAGAGAAAGTTTATCCATCAGTGAGAACAGCAAAAATCCAGTGCTAGGGGAATACAGCACCTAGAACTCATGGCTTGTTTTCCAATGATTCTTTAGCCTTTCAACTTTAATTTAATTTAATTTAATTTAATTTTTTTATCTTTAAAAAAATTCTTCTTCCTTTTCTCAACCAGTTTCTTATTTTATCAACTTCTAAAAAATCTTTTTTTTAAATTTTCATTTTTATAGTTATATTCTATACATTCATTCTATTTATTCTTATTTTTGTATATATATAAAATTTTCTTTCTTTAAAATTTTGGGATGTGGTTTCTTCTAACAGCCCAAAATACACCAAAAATCTAGTGTATGGCTCTGTTCTATTCAATCAGCTGATCATATTCATTCATTTTCTTCTTCATCCTTTTTGTTTTATGTTAATGTATTTAATTTTCATCTTCACAGTTACATTCTATCCTTTCAATATATTTAATTTTATATATTTTTATATATGAGTTTTCTTTCTTTACAATTTTGAGATATAGTTTCCTTTAACAAACTGACCAAAATACACTCAGGAGATAGTGTATTCCTCTGATCTGTTCACCTGTCTGTTTATATCCCCTCCTTTGTCATTGTTGTTGTTGATTTCCTTCTTCTTTCCCTTTTGTTTTTTTCCCTGTCTTTTACTGTCCATTTTTACAATTACATTCTACCCTTTCATTGTATTTAACTTTATTTTTATACATATATAAGATTTTCTTTCTTTAAAATTTTGGGATCTAGTTTCCTAAGAATGACCAAAATACACACAGAATCCACTGTATTACTTTATTCTGCCCACATGTCTGATTATATTCTATTTTCTTCTTTCTTTTTTTTTTTTCTTCTTCTCCCTCTATCTCTCTTTCTTTTTCCTGGTTTTGGGTATCTTTTGGTTTGTTTGTTGTGTATTTCTCTGGCATTGTTGTTGCCATTTTACTATTTTGTTCTCTCATTCATTTTTTTTTTCCCTCTGGAAAGAATGACAAGTGGAAAAATTCACCTCAAAAAAGAGAACAAGAGGGTGTTCTGACTGCCAGGAACCTAATCAATATGGACAATAGTAAGATGTCAAAACTAGAGTTCATAATAATGATTATAAAGATACTAGCTAGGCTTGAAAAATATATAAAACACTAGAGAATCACTTTTCGGAGAAATAAAAGAACAAAAATCTAACCAAGTCAAAATCAAAAAGGCTATTAATGATATGAAATAAAAAATGGAGGCTCTAACTCCTAGAATAAATGAGGCAGAAGAGAGAATTAGTGATGTAGAAGACCAAACGACAGAAAATAAAGGAACTAAGAGAGAAAAACAACTACTGGATCATGATGGGAGAATTCAAGAGATAAGTGATAACATAAAAATAAACAATATTAGAACAGTTGGGATCCAAGAAGAAGAAAAAAGAGAGAGAAGGGCAGAAGGTATATTGGCGGAAATTATAGCAGAGAATTTCCCTAGTCAGGGAAAGAAACAGACCTAAAAATCCAGTAGGCACAGAGAAGCCCCCAAAATCCATAAAAATAGGGCAACACCCCAACATCTAATAGTGAAATATACAAATCTCAGAGACAAAGAGAAAATCCTGAAAGCAGCTCAGGACAAGAGTCTGGAACCTACAAGGGTAGAAACATTAGATTGGCAGAAGACATATCCACAGAGACATGGCAGACCAGAAAGGACTGGCATGATATATTCAGGGTGCTAAATGAGAAAAACCTGAAGCCAAGAATACTTTATACACCAAGGTGTCATTCAGAATGGAAGGAGAGATAAAAAGCTTCTAGAACAAAAAGAAACCAAAAGAATTTGTGATGACCAAACCAGCCTAACAAAAAATATTAAAAGGGGTTTTCTGTTCAAAGAGAGAACCTAAAAGTAACATAGACCAGAAAAGAACAGAGACAACACATATTAACAGTCACTTTGCAGGCAACACAATGGCACTAAATTCATACATTTCAATAGTTCCTCTAAATGTAAAAGGGCTAAATACCCCAATCAAAAGATACAGGGTATCAGATTGGATAAAAAAAGAAAGATCCATTGATGATATACTATCTGCAAAAGACACTTTTAGATAGAAAGATAACTCCAGATTTAAAATGAGGGGATGGAAAACCATTTATCATGCTAATGGACATCAAAAAGAAAGCTGGAATGGCAGCAATAATAGTAGGGGACTTTAACACCCCCCCTCACTGAAATGCACAGATCATCTAAGGAAAAGATCAACAAGGACATAAAGGCTTTAAATGACACATTGGACCAGATGGACATCATAGATGTATTCAGAACTTTCCATCCTAAAGCTACAGAATACACATTGTTCCCTAGTGCACATGGAACATTCTCCATAGATCACATCCTGAGTCACAAATCAGGTCTCAACCAGTACCAAAAGACTGGGATCATTACTTGTATATTTTCAGACCACAGTGCTTTGAAACTAGAACTCAGTGACAAGAGGAAAGTTGAAAAGAACTCAAATACATGGAGGCTGAAGGGCATCCTACTAAAAAATGAATGGGATCGCCAGGAAATTAAAGGAGAATTTTTAAAATTCATGGAAACAAATGAAAATGAAAACACAACTGTTCAAAATCTTTGAGACACAGTAAAGGGGGTCCTGAGAGGAAAGTATATAGCAATACAAGCCATTCTCAAGAAACAAGAAGTCCTCAAATACACAACCTAACCCTACATCTAAAGGAGTTGGAGAAAGAACACCAAATAAAGCCTAAACCCAGCAGAAGAGATATAATAGAGCAGAAATCAATGAAATAGAAACCAAAAGAACAGTACAACAGATCAACAAAGCTAGGAGCTGGTTCTTTGAAAAAATTAATGAGATTATGGACTCTGAAAAACAACCTGAGGGTTTTGAAGGGGCGGGGGGTGGGAGGTTGGGGGAGCCAGGTGGTAGGTATTATTCAGGGCATGCATTGCATGGAGCACTGGGTGTGGTGTAAAAACTAAGAATTCTGTTATGCTGAAAAGAAATGAAATAAAAAAAAATTAATGAGATTGATAAACCCCTCACCAGATATATCAAAAAGAAAATAGAAAGGACACAAATTAATAAAATAATGAATGAGGAGAGATCACAACCAAAACCAAAGGAATACAAGCAATTATGAGAACATATTATGAGTATCTATACACCAGTGAATTTGACAATCTGCAAGAAATGGATATATTCCCAGAGATGTATAAACTACCAAAACAGAACCGGGAAGAAATAGAAAAACTGAACAGACCCAAAATCAGAAAGGAGATTGAAGCACTCATCAAAAATCTTCCAAGAGACGAGAGCCCAGGGATAGATGGCTTCCCAGGGGAATTCTACCAAACATTTGAAGAAAAATTGATACCTATTATGAAACTGTTCCAAAAAATAGAAGGAAAACTTCCAAACTCATATTGAAGCCAGCAGTACCTTGATTCCAAAGCCAGACAAAGACCCCATGAAAGAGAATTAGAAACCAGCGTCCTTGATGAGCACAGATGTGAAAATTCTCACCAAAATACTAGCCTATAGGATCCAACAGGACGTTAAAAGGATTATTCACCATGGCCAAGTGGGATTTATTCCTGGGCTGCAAGGTTGATTCAACATCCACAAATCAAACAACCTGATACAATACATTTATAAAAGAAAGAACAAGAACCATATGATACTCTCAATAGATGCTGAAAAAGCATTTCACAAAGTACAGCATCCTTTCTTGATCAAAACTCTTCACAATGTAGGGATAGAGGGTACATACCTCAATACCATCAAACCCATCTGTGAAAAACCTACAGCAAATATCATTCTCTACGGGGAAATACTGAGAGCTATTTTCATGGACATGACATGGATGTCCACTATCACCACTCTTGTTCAACATATTAGTAGAAGTCCTAGCCTCAGCAGACAACAAAAAGAAATAAAAGTCATCTAAATTGGAAAAGAAGTCAAACTCTCACTCTTTGCAGATGATATGATACTTTATGAGGAAAACCCAAAACACTCTGGTCCAAAACTCCTAGAATGCATACAGGAATTCTGTAAAGTGGTAGGATATAAAATCAATACACAGAAATCAGTTGCATTTCTATACACCAAGAATGATACAGTAGAAAGAGGAATTAAGGAGTTCATTCCATTTACAATTGCAAACAAAATAATAAGATACCCAGGAATAAACTTAACCAAAGAGGCAAAGGATCTGTACTCAGAAAACTATAGAACACTCATGAAAGAAATTGAGGAATGTACAAAGAAATGAAAAAAAATGTTCCATGGTCATGGATTGGAAGAACAAATATTTTTAAAATGTCTGTGCTACCTAGACCAATTTACTCATTCAGTGCAATCCCTATCAATATACCATCAATTTTTTTTTCACAGAACTGGAACAAATATTCCTAAAATTTGTATGGAACCATGAAAGACCCAGAATAGGCAAAGGAATGTTGAGAAAAAAGAAAAAAAAAAACTGGTGGCATCACAATTCCAGACTTCAAAATCTATTACAAAGATGTAATCTTCAAGACAGTATGGTACTGGCACAAAAACAGACACATAGATCAATGGAACAGACTAGAGAACCCAGAAATGGACCCTCAGCACTATGGTCAACTAATCTTTGACAAAGCGGGAAAGAATATTCAATAGAAAAAAAAGACAGTCTCTTCAACAAATGGTGTTTGAAAAATTGGACAGCCACATGTATAAGAATGAAAGTGGACCATACAGAAAAACAGACTCAAAAAGGATGAAAGACCTAAATGTGTGACAGGAATCCACGAAAATCCTAGAGAGATCACAGGAAGCAACTTCTTTGACCTCAGGTTCAACAACTTCTTACTAGACACATCTCCAAAGGCAAGGGAAACAAAAGCAAAAATGAATTATTGGGAATTCATCAAGATAAAAACCTTTTGCGAAGCAAAGGAAATCATCAACAAAACCAAAAGACAACTGACAGAATGGGAGAACATATTTGCAAATCACCCATCAGATAAAGGGCTAGTATCTAAAATCTATGAAGAGCTTCTCCAACTCAACATCCAAAGAACAAATAATCCAATCAAGAAATGGACAGAAGATATTAATAGACATTTCTCCAAGCAAGACATCCAAATGGCCAAGAGACACACGAAAAATTGCTCAACATCACTGGCTATCAGGGAAATATAAATCAGAATTACAATGAGACACCACCTCATGCAAGTCAGAATGGCTACAATTAATAAGTCAGGAAAGGACAGATGTTAACAAGGTTACAGAGAAAGGAGAACTCTCCTACACTGTTGGTGGAAATGCAAGTTACAGCAGCCACTCTGGAAAACAGTATGAAAGTTCCTCATAAAGCTGAAAATAGGGCTACCCTATGACCCAGCAATTGCAGCACTGGGTATTTACCTCTAAGATGCAAATGTAGTGGTCTGAAGGAGTTTCTGCACCCCAATGTTCATCTCAGCAATGTGCACAATAACCAAACTATAGTAAGACCCCAGATGTACATCGACAGATGAATTTATAAAGAAGAGTGGTATATATACACAATGGGATATTATGCTTCCATCAAAAAATGAAATCTTGCTATTTGCCATGGCAAGGATGGAACTTGAGGGTATCATGGAACTTGAGGGTATTATGAATCAGAGAAAGACAATTATCGTATGATCTCATTGATATGTGGCATTTAAGAAAACAAGGCAGAGGATCATAGGGAAGAGAGGAAATAATGAAGAAAGTTGAAACCTGAGAAGAAGACAAAACATAAGAGACTCTTAATCATAGGAAACAAACTGAGGGTTGCTGAAGGGGAGGTATTTGGAGGTATGGGATAAGTGGGTGATGGATACTGGGGAGAACATGTGTTGTAATGAGCACTGGGTATTATATGAGAGTGATGAATCAGAGGCCCATACCCCTGAAACACATATAATATTGTATGTTAATTGATTAAATTTAAATTAAAAAAATAAATAAAACCAAAGTCATCTTTCTGGGAACCATCAGCATACGCAACAATTTTTTTTTCATTTATTGCATTAACCTCACAGTCTCTCATCTTTCACTCTAAGAGAATGGTTTGAATGTTAAAGTACTTATTATTGGGTTAAATTGATTTAAAGCACTTGAATTGTGTAAGACTGATGAATCACAGACCTGTACCCCTGAAACAAATATTACATTACATGCAAATAAATAAGTAAATAGTCTTAAATAATTATTCAGTTTCATTATCAAGGCACACAAAATGTGAATAAATAGGCTACAACCAAATTGCCAGACAGTGATAGAGGTATCTGAGCTTCTCTACTCACATTATGCCCTCCTGCCATAATTCATCATGAATGAGTTATATCTACCATGGGTGGTATTCATTTGGCAAAAACGTGTTTCCTATCAAAGCAGTGTCTGTCATTTGAATTTGCCCTATATAGGAACTTATATTATTGAGGATGAAATCGTTTGGGATAACTTTAATATTTTTAAAGGATTAACACCAATTTACTGTCTTGTAGTTCCGTATGTTAAAGTGTGGACATGGATCCCACTGGGCTAAAATCAGAGTGTTGACAGGAACTTTCTTTCTTTATGGAGGCTTTAGGGGATAATTTATTTCTCTGCACATTTGGGGGCTTGGCAGGATTCAATTTTTTTGCTGTGGTAGGATTGAAATATCTTTCTTTGATGGTTGTCAGTCGAGAGCTATTTCCAGCTTCTAGTGGCCAACTGCATTCCTTGGGTTATAGATTATTTCTTTCATCTTCAAAGCAAGGAACAGTGGATTGAGTCTCTCTCTTGCTTTGAATTTCTCCTATCTCTTCCTTAGTCTCACCTCCATGACCCAATCTTCTACCTCCCTCTTCCACTTTCAAGGACTCATGTGATTAGATTGAGCCAACTTAGATAAACCTGGGTAATTTCCTCATCTCAAGGTCCTCAACTTTAATCACATCCGCAAAGTCCATTTTGCAATATAAGATATGTACTTACAGGTTTTGGGGATTGAGATGTGGACATCTTTGTAGGAACCATTACTCTGCCTGCCACTTAACCAATTTTCTAGTTCAAGGGAAGACAAATACTAATTCTCCTCCTATTTTCTTTCTTTCTTTCTTTTGTTTTTTTAAGTAAGCCCCTATGCTCAACATGGTTCTTAAACTCATGACTCTAAGATCAAGAGTCACCTGCTCTACCAACTGAGCCAGCCAGGCACCCCTAATTCTATTCATCATGTGGGATTTTTTAAAAATTTTAATTCAATTAGCCAACATAAAGTACATCATTAGTTTCAGATGTGGAATTCAGTTATTCATCAGTTGCATATAACACCCAGCCTCATGAGGGAATTTTAAAAAGTTTCTCAGGGCATCTGGGTGGTTCAGTTGGCTAAGTGTCTGACTTTGGCTCAGATCATGATCTCAGAGTCCTGGGATAGAGCTCCACATCAATATCCATGTCAGGCTCCCCACTCCACTCAGTGGGGAGTCTGCTTGTCCCTCTCCCCACCCTCTGCCAAATAAATAAATCTTAAAAGAAAGAGTTTCCTTCACAAGGACTAACTACCAAATGCAGAGTTTATATAGACTTAAGAAATTCTAATTTATAACTTAAAAGGGAAGTTTCCATATTTCTGCTCTACCTTTCCCTTTGTGCACATATCTGGCTTTCCTACTAGTTTGTAAATTTTTTAGAGTTTAGGCACTGGGTTTTAGGAACCATTATATCCCACACAGTACTGTACATTTCATAAATAATTATTGAGTAATTAGTTTTAAAGAATGATACTAATGGGCCTCTTCCTGTGCTAAAGACTGAAATGAGACTTACAATCCAGGATTTTTAAGGACATTTCATCAAAATTGCTGGGGATGAAAATGTTAGGATTCTACAGGTGAAAACAGGACAAGTCAAGATTAAGAGAGTGGACTTTGGAATGAAAAGGGGTGATTTGAACCCCTTTTTACCTTTTTGTAAGAGACTGGCAGTGGAAGTGGATCTTCCTATATTCCATAATCATGCCAGTAGCAGCTAGGGTAAAGCCTCAGCAGAGGAGCAGAATGGGACCCATAATGCTAGAGCCTGTTCTCAGTTTATGAAGAAAAAGCAGTGAAAGTGGCAGGTGGCTACAAATCAAAGGACTGAAAGGCATTCCTCTGGCAAAACAGGGTACAGAAAAGTTGCTCTGACTATAGGAGAAAGTCACTCTTGTTTGTAGTACAACTATCCTGAAGGGCATAAATGTTATTTTCTATATTTAGCAGTTACAAGGAAAAATCATTATTTGAGGACAGGGCTCTAATTTTTCCAATGCATTAAAGTGAAAAATGAGAAAGTATATAAATATACTATACTTTCAGTGATTGAACCAAATTAGGTGTTCTTAAACTCAAGTACATAGGTTTCAAGAGTCTGTGAACTACTGAAATTTTAAGGAAAAACATTTGTTCATGCTTTATGGTGGATAGTCCATAGCTTTCATCATATTCTTTTTTTTTTAAAGATTTTATTTATTTATTTGACAGACAGAGATCACAACTAGGCAAGAGAGGCAGGCAGGGAGAGAGAGGAGGAAGCAGGCTCTCCACGGAGCAGAGAGCCAGATGTGGGGCTCAATCCCAGGACCCTGGGATCACGACCTGAGCTGAAAACAGAGGCTTTAACCCACTGAGCCACCCAGGCACCCCGCTTTCATCATATTCTTAAGGTGGCTTCTGAGCTCACAGAAGTTTAAGACCACTGATAGAGGTAATATTTAAGTTTCTTCTTTACATATTTGTATGTTTCAATTGAAGCCTAAAGCAGTTATCTTTTAACAAAATATGTGGCTATTTCTACAGAACTCTCTGATTTGTTCTGTAGAAAACTCAGAAAACTTTATAACTCAATATTTTAGTACTAAACATTATTACAATAATGTTTTTGGAGATATTTTGGATTTTGTCATTGTATAAGATAAACATTTACTTTACTTACCAATAAAATTCTGAAGCCATTAAGAGGTACCTTTATAATACTAGGTTAATTTGGAAATGCTTAGAGTTTTTACTAATGCCAAAAAAATAGATTCTATTTAGATCAGAAGGTTAACCTAATTTTACTGTACTTGCTATTATTTTATAGAAGAGCTATAAATTTTCAATTATTTCAATTAATAAAATAATTATTCAGGTATTAAAAATAACAACTAAATACACTATTTTCTTTCAAGTTTTTTTAGATTTTATTTTTTTCAGTGTTCCAGGATTATTGTTTATGCATCACACCCAGTGCTCCATACAATATGTGCCCTCCTTAATACCTACCACCAGGTTTGCCCATCCCCCCACCTCCCTCTCCTCAATTCCAGTTAGGTAACATACAGTATATTAGTTTCAGGTGTAGAATTTAGTGATTCACCACTTAACATACAACACGCAGTGCTCATCACAAGAGCTCTCCTTAAGACCCATCACCCATGTAACCTATACCCCTCAGTTTGTTCTCTATAGTTAAGAGTCTGTTTTATGGTTTGCTTCTCTTTTTATTTCTCTCCTATGTTCATCTGTTTCATTTCTTAAAGTCCCCGTATGCGTGAACTCATATGGCATTTGTTATTCTCTGACTGACTTATTTCACTTAAATAATACTCTTTAGCTCCATCCACATCATTGCAAATGATAAGATTTCATTCATTTTTATGGCTGAGTAATATTTCATTATATATACCTCCTATTCTTTATCTGTTCATCATTCAATGGGCATTTGGGCTCTTTTCATTGTTTGACTATTGTTGATAATGTTGCTATAAACATCAGGGTGCATGTATCCCCTCAAATCAGTATTTTTTAATCCTTTGTGTAAATAGTGCAATTGCTGGATCATAGGATAATTCTATTTTTAACATTTTAAAGTAATTCCATACTGTTTTCCAGAGTAGCTGCACCAGCTTGCATTCCCACCAACAGTGTAAGAGTGTTCCCCTTTCTGTGCATCATTACCAAAACCTGTTGTTTCGTGTCTCATAAATTTTAGCCATTGTGAGTGGTTTGAGGTAAGGTCTCATTGTAGTTTTCATATGTATTTTCCTGATGATGAGTAATGTTGAGCATCTTTTTATGTGTCTGTTGGCCACCTGTAAGTCTTCTTTGGGAAAATGTTTATTCATGTCTTCTACCCATTTTTCTAACTGGATTATGTGTTTTGTGGATGTTGACTTCGAAAAGTTCTTTATGTATTTTGGATACCAATCCTTTATCGGATATGTCATTTGAAAAATTCTTCTCTCTTTCTGTAGGCTGCCTTTTAATTTTGTTGATTGCTTCCTTTGCTTCACAGAAGGTTTTATTTTGGTTAAGTCCCCAACAGTTTATTTTTGCTCTTGTTTCCTTTGCTTCAGGAGACAGATCTAGTAAGAAAGTGCTACGATCGATGTCAAAGTGGTTGTTATCTGTGTTCTGCTCAGGATCTTGATGATTTTCTCTCTTACATTTAAGTATTTCATGTATTTTGAATTTATTTTTGTGCACGGTGAAAGAAATTGGTCCAGTTTCATTCTTCTGCATGTTGCTGTCAAGTTTTCCTAATGCCATTTGTTGAAGGGATTTTTCCAGTGGATATTCTTTCCTGTTTTGTCAAATATTAGTTGACCATATAGTTGTGGATTCATTTCTGGGTTTTCTACTCTCTTCTATTGATTGATGTGCCTATATTTATGCCAGTACCATACTGTCTTGGTCAAAACGGCTTTATAATATAACTTGAAATCTGGAATCACGATGCCTCCAGCTTTGCTTTTCTTTTTCATGATTGCTGTGGCTATTCAGGGTTTTTATGGTTCCATAAAAAAAAATTAAAAATTTTAGGATTGTTTGTTCTAACACTATAGAAAATGCTGGTGGTATTTTGGATGGGATTGCATTAAATGTGCAAATTGTTTTGGCTAATATAGACATTTTAACAAAATTTGTTCTTCCAATCCATGAACATGAAATGTTTTGCCATTACTTAATGTCATCTTCCATTTCTTTCATCACTGTTTTATACTTTTCAGAGGTCTTTTACCTCTTTGGTTAGGTTTATTCTTATGTACCTTATGGGTTTTGGTGCAATTGTAGATGGGAACAATTCCTTGATTTCTCTTTTTGCTGCTTCATTATTGGTATATAGAAATGCAACAGACTTCTGTACATTGATTTTATAACCTGTTACTTTACTGAATTCATGAATCAGTTCTAGATTTTTTTTTCTGGAGGCCTTCAGGTTTTCTCTATAGAGTGTGATGTTATCTGTAAATGTGAAAATTTGACTACTTTCTTGCCAGTTTGGGTGTCTCTTATTTCTTTTCATTGTCTGACTGCTGTGGCTAGGACTTCCAGTACTATATTAAACAACAGCGGTGAGAGTGGACATCCCTGTTTTGTTCCTGACCATAGAGGAAAATCTCTCAGTTTTCCCAGGTTAAGGATGATATTAGCTGTGGTTTTTCATATGTGGCCTTTCTTATGTTGAGGTCTGTTCCCTCTATCCCTAGTTTGTTGACAGTTATTATCAATAATGGATGCTGTAACTTGTCAAATGCATTTTTCTGCATCTATTGAGATGATCATATGGTTCTTATCCTTTTTCTTATTAATGTGTTGTAGCATGTTGATTGATTTATGAACATTGAGTCACACTTAAGTCAGGATTAAATCCTACCTGATTGTGGTGAATGATTCTTATTAAGTACTGTTTGGATTTAGTTTTCTAGTGTTTTATTGAGAATTTTTGCATCCGTGTTTATCATGGATATTGGCCTATAGTTCTCTTTTTTAGTGGAGTCTTTGGTTTTGATATGAGGGTAATGCTGGCCTTGGGGAAGGAGTTTAGAAGTTTTCCTTACATTTCAATTTTTTTAACATTTTGAGAAGAATAGGTATTAACTCTACTTTGAATATTTGGTAGAATTTGCATATGAAGCCATGTGACATTGGACTTTTGTTTATTGGGAGATTTTCAATTACTGTTTCAATTTCTTTCCTGGTTATGGGTCTATTCATGCTTTCTATTTCTTCCTGTTTCAGTTTTGGTAGTTTATGTATTTGTAGAAATTTACTCATTTCTTCCAGGTTGTACAATTTATTGACAAATAGCTTATCATAATATTCTCTTGTAGTTGTTTGCATTTCTGTGGTGTTGGTTGTTATTTCTCATCTCTCATTTGTGATTTTACTGATTTTGGTCCTTTCTCTTTTCTATTTGATAAGTATGGCTAGGGATTTATCAATTTTATTAATTTTATCAAAGATCTAGCTCCTTGTTTCATCAATCTGTTCTACTATTTTTGTTTTTTGTTTGTTTCTTTGTCATTTATTTCTGCTGTAATCTGTGTTATTTCCCTTCTTCTGAGGCTTTAGGCTTTGTTTGTTGTGCCTTCTCTAGCTCCTCTGTGTGTAAGTTTAGGTTGTTTATTGGAGAATTCTCTTATTTCTTGAAGTAGGCCTGTATTGTTATATGCTTCCCTCTTAACACTGATTTTGCTGCATACCAAAGGTTTGAACCATTGTTTTTAAATTTTTATTTGTTTCTATTTTTTTATTTCTTCTTTGATTTCCTGCTTGATCCATTTATATTTTAGTAGCATGCTGTTTAACTACCATGTATTTGTGGTCTTTCCAGATTTTATTCATGTGATTGATTTCAAGTTTCATAGCATTATTGTCAGAAAAAATGTATGATATAAACTCAGTCTTTTGTACTTGCTGAGGCCAGATTTGTGACCTAGTATGTGATCTCTTCTGGAGAATGTCCTATGTGCACTTAAAAAGAATGTGCATTCTGCTGCTTTAGGATGGGATGCTCTGAATATATCTGTAAAGTCTATCTGGTGCAGTGTGTCATTCAAAGCCATTGTTTCCTTACTAATTTTCTGTTTAAATGATCTTTCCATTGATGTAAGTGGGATGTTAAAATCCTCTACTATTATTGCATATTATCAATGAGTGCCTTTATGTTTGTTATTAATAGTTTTATATATTTGGGTGCTCCCATGTTGATGTCCAAAATATTTACAATTGTTAGTTCTTCTTGTTGGATAGTCCCCTTTATGATGATATATATATTCATCTCTTATTATGCTCTTTGGCTTAAATCTACTTTGTTTGATATAAGTATTGCAACTCTGGTTTCTGTTGATGTCCACTTGCATGATAAGTATCTCTTCATCCTCTCACTTTCAATCTACAGGCATCATTAGGTCTAATGTGTGACTCTTGTAGGCAGCATGTAAATGGAACTTGTTCTTTATCCATTCTGTCACCCTAAGTCTTTTGACTGGAGTGTTTAGTCCACTTATATTCAGATTAATTATTGGAAGGCATGTATTTAGTGCTATTTTAATAGTTGCTTTGTTCTTGTTTCTGAAGATTTTCTCTATGCATTTCCTGTATTTGTCATTTTTCACTCTTTTCCTCTCAGTGTGTCCCCTTTAATATTTCTTGAAGGGCTGGTTTAGTTGCAGGATCTCCTCTAGTTTTGTTGTTGTTGTTGTTGTTGTCATTGTTGTTGTTTTCCCCCCTGAAAAACACTTTCTCTCTCCCCCCCTTTTTAAAAAAGATTTTATTTATTTATTTGACAGGGAGAGACACAGTGAGAGAAGGAACACAAACATGGGGAGTGGAAGAAGGGGAAGCAGGCTTCCTGTTGAGCAGGGAGTCCAATGTGGGTCTTGATCCCAGGACCCTGGGATCATGACCTGAGCCAAAGGCAGATGCTTAACAACTGAGCCACCCAGGCGCCACTAACTCTCCTTCTAATCTGAATTATTATCTTTGCTGGACAGTGTTCTTAGCTGCATATATTTCCCATTCAGCACAATGCATATATCATGCCATTCACTTCTGGCTTGCCAATTTTCTATTGACCACTCTGTATCTAGCCTTATGGGTCTTTCCTTGTAAGTTAGGCACTTCATTTTTCTTGCTGCTTTCAGTTTTTGTTGTTTGTTTTTCTGTATTTTGAAAATTTAATTAAATATGCCTTGGTTTTGGTCTGCTTTTGTTGATATTGATGGGAGCTCTCTGCTCCTCCTGTATCTGGATATCTGTTTCCTTTCCCAGATAAGGCAAGTTTTCAGTTATGATTTCCTGAAATAATTTTTCTTCTCCCTTTTCTCTCTGTTCTTCTTTTGAGGCTCCTGTAATACAAATGCTAATAGGTTTGATGGAGTTATTGAGTTCCCTAAATCTATTCTCATATTCCATAATTCTTCATTCTCTCTTTTGTTCAGCTTCATTATTTTCCATTATTTTATTGTCCATATCACTTATTTATTCCTCTGCTTCTTCCATGCTTGTGTTCATTACTTCAAATCTGAGTTATTTTATTTTTCATTTCTGAATGATTGAGGGTTTTTGTAACTTTTTTTTTATCTCTACAGTAAGGGTCTCCTTGAAGACTACCATTCTTTTCTTAAGCCCAGAGAGTATCCTTAAAATTGTTGCTTTTAGTTCTTCATCAGGCATGTTATTTACATCTCTTTCACTTAGATCTCTGCCCTTGACTTTATCTTGTTCTTTCATTTGGGATGAGTTATTCTGTCTCAGGATTTTCTAAGTCTCTGCCTTCTTCTCTCTGTTAAAATAGCTTATTATGTGTCTTATGAAGAAAAGATCATAGTGTCTAGAGCCTGGTACTTCTGGGATGTCCCTGGTATGTCTTGCCTATATTCAGCTGTATTGTTTTGGCTGCTCTATCCTTCAGGTCAGTCTATTCAGAGGTCTCCTTGCCTGCAATCAGCAGTGTTTGGTCCTTGGCCAGAATGTGGTGAGTTTTAACTAGATGTGCTCTGGTCTGCTTGTTAAGTGAGACCACGTAGTACTCCAAATAGAACTGAAGTCCTGCAGAACTATCTGGTTGGGAGATTTGGTTGGGCAGCAATTTGTGCTGGCATTCTGGGGGAGTGGCTTCATGCTCTGGGTTGAGAGAAGCTTGATGGAGAAGGGCAGTACCACCAGAGTGTGGGAGTTTGGGACTTGGTGTAAGACAGTTATACAGTCATTGTTGGCACTGTACTGTTTACCACAGGTGGCTCTGTGGTAATTTATGCTGATGGGTAGAAGGGTAGAGGAGGAAATGGCTCCAGGCAGTTCCTTAGTCCCCACAGAGACACCTCTATGAATGATGCCTCTCAGGGTAACACTTGAAAAAGAGCAAGTAATCTCTCCCCTGAGTGTCCCATGAATATTTCAGATCACTATTTCCACACTGTCTGCCTCTTGGTTGTTTGACTCCTTTCTCTCCAGTAGCAGTGCAGTGCCCTCTGGGCTCTATCTCAACCTGATTTTTAAAACTCCAAGTTTTTTGGGGGGACATGGTGTTGGCAGGGACCTGTACTGGTCTTCTTGGGAAAGGTCTCGCCCCTCTGGAACTGAGGCAACCTTGACTGAGAAGGGCAGTCACACCAAAGAACAGAGGTATCAGGACCTGGTATCAGGGCTGAGCTGACTTCTACAGGTGACTCTGTGTTCATGCTGAGGGGCTGGGGAGGGAAGTGGCGCCAGCCAGCTTCTTTGTCCTGGAAGAGGCATTTCTGTGAATACTACACTTCAGGTACCTGCTACAAGAAGTGTATAAACTTGACCCTGTGTGCCCTAGGTGCACTTCACATTGCTGTTTCCATTCTGTTTGCCTCTGGGTTGTTTGCCTCTGGGTTGTTTGCCTGCCTTCTCTACAGGAGTAGGGCATTGCCCTCTGGGCTCTATCCCAGCCAAGCCTAAGACTTTTAAAACTCCAGTCTTTGAGCCCCAGATTTGCAAGAACTCATGAAACCAGCCCCATTCATTTTTCCCAGCCAGTGGCTTTGGGAAAGTGTTCTTCCTGTGTATTTGTCTGTGTGCTCCTCTCTCTCACCTTCTCCATGAAAATGGCTCCCTCCCCTCTGTAGCACCTGTGATTTGTTTCTTTCTGAAACTACATCTCTGCACTTTCCACCTTCTTTGATGTAGCTTATTCTCTCCCTTTGCATGTGTATTCTGTTCTGTCAATATTCAGGTTGATTTCTGGGGTATTCAGAATTGTTTGATAGTTATCTCATTGTGTTCAGGGATTAGACAAGCCGAAGGTCCTCCTACTATGCCACTATCCTAGTTCCCCTAGTTTTGGATAATTTTAACACAAACAGAAAGAGTATAAAATGTCTATAAATTAACATTAATAATAATAATATGTATATTCAATCCCACTAATTCTAAGCTACGTTTGACACAACAAAATAAAGATTTTAAAATAATTTAGAAAAAAATCCTAATGGGTTTTGATCTATGATAGAATTCAGTTTTAACATCATATAATATGTTTTAATCTAAGAAGTAATAAAACGGAAATTTCTAATTTTATGATAAAATATGCACAAAACTTTTGTCAACTAATTAAATGTACAGATAACTGATATTGCTGTCCACCTCCAGAAAATATTTTCATCATCCCAAATTGAAACTCTACACCTATCAATAGTAGCTCACCATTCTATTTCCCAGCCCCCAGTATCACTATTCTACTTTCTATCTCTATAAATTTGATAATTCTAGGTACTATACAGAAACAGAATCATACAATATTTGCCCCTTTCAGCCTGGCTTATTTCACATAGTTAATGTCTCCAAGGTTTATCCATTTTATAGCCTGTATCGGAATTTTATTAATTTATAAGGATGACTAATATTGTATTGCAGTTAATCCCCATTTTGTATATCTATTCATCCAGCCACAAGCATTTGGGTTGTTTCTACCTTTGGACTCCTGTGAAAAAAGCTACTATGAACATGGACATACAAATATCTGTTTGAATTCCTGTTTTCAATTATTTTGGGTATATACCCAGAAGTAGAATTGCTGCATAATATTTTATATTTAATATTTTGAGAAACCACCATACTGTTTCCTTAGAAACTACACCATTTAAATTTCTGCCAGCAATGTACCGAGGTTCTTTATTACTCAGGGTTATTCAGAGAAACATAACCAGCTTTTATATAGATATATGAGGAAGACAGAGAGAACAGGCCTTATTTTAAGGAGCTGGCTCTTATAATTGCGGGGGTACAAATGAAAAATCTGCAGAACAGGCCAGCAGGTTGAAGACCCAGGGAAGAGTTGCAATACAAATCAAAAAGTGAACGCTAGTAAAATTCCTCCTTTCTCAGGGCAGATCAGTCTTTGTTTTATTAAGGCTTTCAGCTGATTGGTTGAGGCCCACCCACATTATGGATGGTAATCTTCTTTACTAAGTGCCCCCTGGTTTAAAAGTTAATTTCATCCAAAAACACCTTCACAGAAACATATGAAATAATTGATCAAATATCTGGGCACCATAGGTCACCCAAGTTGATATATAAAATTAACCATCACAAGCCTACCCTTTGCCACCTTGGCACACACACACATCTCCTTAAATTATATTTAATCTGTAAATAAATGTAGTAAAAATGTATTTCCAACTAACGTGATACAATTATCCTGGATAAAACTTAAAATGCACTAACTCTTTCCCCAGAAGGGGATGTGAAGTCCTTGGGTGATGTTTAACCTTTTTGTTAGCATTGCCTAATTAAATACTATATACTATGGTGTAAAATTATCCATACATTAAAAAAAAAACCCCTATGTTATGAGATCGGGGGCACCTGGGTGGCACAGTCAATTAAGCATCTGACTCTTGGTTTCAGCTCAGCTTATGATCTCAGAGTCAAGAGATTGAGCCCTGTGTCAGGCTCAGTGCTCAGTGCAATCTGCTTAAGAATCTCTCTTCTCCTGCCTACCTCTAAAATAAATAAATCTTTAAAAAAATATGTTATAAAATCAATACATCTTATGTTTCTTGATAAGGGCATAAAGGGAAGATGAAAACAAAGATATCTGATACACACACAAGCATATTGATAATAAAATAAGGAAGTAATACTCATGATAATTACAGTCTTATTGCTATAACTGGCCACATGGTCACAAATGGGAGCTATTGTTACATTCTCCCACTATGCATTCTGTATTTCCTTTGTTCTCAGCAAGGACTGCAGTTGATTCAGGTTGTTCACCTGGTGGGATGAACCACACATTAATTCCTAAAGGGTCTGGGCCATTACTAATCCTACCAAAATTAGGTTATTGTAGTTTTCCTTTGACCTTAATCACAGTGTGTGATAATAATAAGAGACATAATAAAGGATATCCTGTACTCCAGGCATACTTGGAGTAGCAGTCCAATTTCTCCTTGGTGTTCAGGATCAATCAAAGCCTGAATTTGTTTTCTGAGGTTGTGTGATGGTTAATTTTCTGTGTCAATTTGGCTGGGACATGAGATGCCCAGGTATATGGCCAAACGTTATTCTGGATATGTCACTGAGGGTGTTTGTGAATAAGATCTGCAGACTGCAATGTAGATTGTCCTCCCTAATATGGGAAGGCCTCGTCTTATCAGTTGAAGACCAAAATAGAACAAAAAGTCTGACTTTCTTCTAAGGAAGAAAGGATTTTTCTTGCCTGATTGTCTTAAAACTGGGATACTGAAACTCTTACCTTATTTTGGATTTAAACTGAAACACTGGCCCTTCCTGTGTCTTGAGTCTGCTAGCCTTTAGACTGAAACTACACCATCAGTTTTCCTGATTCTCAGGCCTTCAGACTTGAAATGGAATTAAACCATCAGATCTCCTGGGTCTCCAGCTTTCCTACTGTCTCTGCAGATCTTGGTACTTAACCCTTATAATGAATCATAGTAGTTATAGTAGTGATAATAGATACATGTTTAGTATATATATATATATATATATATATATACACTAAATATGCATATACATATATACACATATAAATATATATACACTATATATTTGTACACTATATGTACACTAAATATATAAACATATATATGTGCATATATGTAAATTTAAAATTTGTGCATATAATTATATATTTATATTATTCATTTATTTTATTTATTATATATTTATTCTATTTATTTATTATAAAGAGTATGATTTATTTATTTATTATACAGACTATGACTTATCACTAGATTTCTCCAAAGAAACAGAACCCATAGGTTGCATGTGTGTGTGTGTGTGTGTGTGTGTGCATGTTCTATTTATTTGGACAATTTTGATTAATGCAATGACACTACATATAAAACAAACATGCATGCTATAAACGTTGACAACTGTACACCAATGACTAAATTACTGTACTTGATTAGGTTACAGTTATATTTTCCCTTGCTATCCATGATGACCATTCCTCCTACCTTGGTCCTCTCCTGGCACAATACCTTGACATTTTTTCATCTTAGAATAAATAGCATTAGAGGGATATGGCATTAAAGAGGTCATGTGATGTAGTGAGCACTGGGTATTACATGCAACTGATGAATTATTGAACTCTACATCTGAAAATAATGATGTACTATATGTTGGTTAATTGAATTTAAATAAAAGAATTAAAATAAATATTATGATGACCTGCCCCCAAAAGAAGAAGGATATGAGATATACAAAGGAATATCTTGTCTAAAGATGAAGGATGAAGGGACGCCTGGGTGGCTCAGTTGGTTAAGTGGCTGCCTTCGGCTCAGGTCATGATCCCAGCGTCCTGGGATCGAGTCCCACATCGGGCTCCTTGCTCAGCAGGGAGCCTGCTTCTCCCTCTGCCTCTGCCTGCCACTCTGTCTGCCTGTGCTCACTCGCTCTCTCTCTGACAAATAAATAAATTAAAAACAAACAAACAAACAAACAAAAAAGATGAAGGATGAAAATGAAGCAGAAAAGTACTTTTCTTGTGACCTGAAATACTGATTGAAACTAACTGATCTATAAATACCTGGGGAAAGATGGAAGGAAATAACAAAAATGACAGGAAAACAGGATTTTAAACATCTTCCAACTAAAGGCAATATCTGACAAATAAAAAGATAGAAAGAAAATAATAAGATGGAAATACAAATAAAGAAAACAGAAAAAAAAACACAGATATTGTTATTTACTCATTTTTTTGAGCTCTTTTTGAAAGAGAGCATGCATGCATGAGAGCAGGGGTGGGGAGGGACAGAGAGAGAGGGAGGCTAACATGGGTTTCAATCTCAAAACCCTGGGATCATGACCTGTGGCAAAATCAAGAGTCAGATGCTTAATCGACTAAGCCATCCAGGTCCCTGAAAGATATTTATTTTTTTAAAAGGCCCGTGAAAAGGAGTCCTCATGTGCAGAATGATCAGATGTTTGCTGTTGCCAGAAAAGCCTCGGACAAGTCTTTTTTAATGAGCAGAGTTTACTGGTACCTCTAAATAAGCAAATTCCCCTAGTCCTTGCTCTTAATAATATAAATGAACACTAAAATTAATCATTAGCATGTAACATATTCCCTCTTATGTCTGTTTTATAAAAAAAACAGAAAATACTTCATTCTTATATGAAAATTATGATGGGAAATGTGAAACAAGTAGAAGCAAGGAAAAAATAGTATATGGGAAGGCATTATAAAATGTTGCAAGATACACTGTCTCTGCACCCTATACATTCCCTGTTTATATCAAAAAGATGGACTACATCTCTCTCTCTCTCTTTTACATTAAATATCTATTTTACCTAACTCCTTTTTTAGTGTTAATTCAAAACCACAGGCTGGAGAAAGAGATGGGATTTATTTGATCATGTCCACTGAGACAGCAACAGAAATTTGCTCTTTATTTTCCTTCAGCTTGGATAATGTCTGGAAATTAACTAATTACACAACAATGCCTGGGTTATATTAATTTTTTCTATAAAAATAAAGAATGTTATAGTTCTCCATGTTTTTCTTCATTAGTGTGTGCTTTTCAAAGTAATTTCATAAAATTTATTTAAGGAGGAAATGGTAAATATAATGCAGTGTGTCAGGATCTAGAAAATTGTTACATGAATGAAAATAAAAAGGAAAGACAGCTCTAAATTGACTGTTTTTTTCATGCCAGTATATCTTGTTCTACATTTCCAGACACTAAAGTCTCTTTTTTCTTTTTAAAGTTTTATTTAAAATTTACTTAACATACATTGCAATATTGGTTTCAGGAGCAGAATTCAATGATTCATCACTTACACGCTATACTCAGTGCTTGTCATAACAACTGGCCTCCTAATACCTATCACCCATCTAGCCCATCCCCACCCACAACCATACATCAACGCTTGGTTTGTTCTCTATCATTAAGAGTCTCATGGTTTGGGAACACCTGGGTGGCTCACTCGGTTAAGAGACTGCCTTCAGCTCTGATCATGATCCCTGGGTCTTGGGAGCAGGTGCCACATCTGGTTTCTTGTTCAGCAGGGAGTCTGTTTCTCCCTCTGACTGCAGCTCCCCATGCTTTTGCTCTCTCTCTCTCTCTCTCTCTCTCTGACAAATAAAAAAAAATATTTTAAAAAAAAAGAACCTCATGGTTTGGGTTGCCTGGCTCAGGTCATGATCTCAGGCTCCTGGGATCAAGGCCCAGGCCAGGCTCCCTGCTTTGCAGGAAGCCTGCTTCTCTTTATCCCTTCTCCTCCTTCTCCCTCTGTCCCTCCCCACCACTTGTTCTGATTGTGGTGATTTACTGTATTGTTGGATTCTTTTTGCTAGTATCTTGTTTGAGAATTTTTGCATCCATGTTCATAAGGGTTACTGTCCTGTTTTCTCCTTTTCAGTGGTATATTTGGTTTTGGAACCAAGGTAATGCTAGTCTCATAGAAGGAGATTGGGTTTTTCCTTCCATTTTCTATTTTTTGGAAGAGTTTCAGATGAATAGATATTACTCTTCTTTAAATTTCTGGTAGAATTCCCTGGGAAGCCATCCTTCCCTGGAATTTGGTTTGTGGGAGAGTTTTGATTACCATTTCAAATCATTTGCTGGTTATGGGTCTGTTCAAATTTTCCACTTCTTCCTGTTTGTTTTGGTAGTTTGTATATTTCTAGGAATACTAATGTGTTAGTTTCCTTTGAATTTTAGGTATAATGGCTGCCATTAAATCTTACTTTTCATCCTAGTTCAATGTTTTTCTTCCTGTAAAATGGTGGCATCATATATGCAAATGCCCCTTGAAATATAGTATAAATAAATATACAATTTGCAATATAGATCAACATCATTAGGCATTCCATAGATTTTCTTTTTTTATTGCTCTACAGAGTTTTATCCAGCCTACTGCTTTTTACTAAACCAGTTGACAAAAATAAATAAAATGGGTACTTCTTTTTATTTTTATTTTTTTAAGATTTTTTATTTATTTATTTGACAGACAGAGATCACAAGGAGGCAGAGATAGAGGAGGAAGTAGGCTCCCTGCTGAGCAGAGAACCCGATGCAGGGCTCGATCCCAGGACCCTGGGATCAAGCCCCTCATCAGACTCTCTGCTCAGCAGGGAGCCTGCCTCCTCCTCACTCTCTGCCTGCTTCTCTGCCTACTTGTGATCTCTGTCCATCAAATAAATAAATAAAAATCTTTTAAGAAAATGATACTTGTTTTTTTTTCCCCCCCCAGACAACTGCGACAGTCATACACTCTGGGGTCTTAATGTCTGAGTCACTATACATGGCTAAGTCATCCAGGCATGGCCCTAAGACCTCTGGGCTCTTACCTACGTAGTATAGTGTAGTTAACTGAAGATGGCATTGATAATTATCTTGGCTTGTGTAAGTAAAGTTGTACTCTTAATTGTAAGGTCCCCAGAGGAATGTTACATTATTTTAACTTCTGTAATTTTAAAATCCTTTTCCATTCACAGCATGCAGTGCACTCAAGATGTTTTTACAGCACAAATTGACTATTAAAATATTACCATTATATTAATCACATATGCCATTAAGGAGATAAGTAAGGATAATTGAAAGCAAGAAAGAAAAACAATATATAAAATCCAGAAATACATTGAAACTTCTCTGTTGCTATAATAGGTCAGTTGGAAACATTTTTTTTTTCTTTTTTGGCAGTAATTAACCCTTGTTTTCTACTTCTATGGCTCTGGTGTTATAACACTTATAACCCAATAACAGAATATAATGGCCATTTTCTTCTCCTTGGAATAGAGCAGTGTTTTTACTTCCATTTCCCCCCCATTTCATTCCAGGCTTTCCTCTCTGGAACTACTAAGCTCTTCATCTAACATTGTCCCTCTGTAACACCATAAAAGCCAAAGTGAGAAAAGAAAAAAAAAAGGAATTACTGTATGTCTTTACCAGAAATGATCTTTCTTTCTTTCAAATCAAAAATTTTTAAAAATAAGGACATTAAATATTCATATTTAATTAGAAGTTCGCAGTTTATAATGTATAATGTGGTATCTCTTTTAAGATACTTTGAATAAGAATTATCCAATTTTCCTGGTATGTCTCTCTCAATATAGCAAAGATTAATTAGATGATTATGTTACTACCTTAGCCAGTTTCATTCTTTATTTTACACTTGTCCCTCTCCTTACATTTTCTTAATGCCCCACACATTTTACATGAATAATTTAATTTATAGGAATTTGGATTTCAGTACTAAAATTGGTGACCTTAGCACTTTTGACACATTTTGCAAGTTAAGGTAACTCCCTACTGAAAAGGTTTGGTCTACCTTGGAGATGATGAAATATTTTTGAAATAAAAACAGCTGAAGAGATTCAAGCAATGCATCACCATCATTCTTATTAACATCATCCTCATTTCTTGACCAAGTTGTAGAAATGGACTCCTAAGTGAACCATTCTCCTGTTTCTATTTGTGCCTTCTTTAATCTGTTCTTCACACAGCAACCACACTAAATCATTTAAAAAGCATTAGTCAGAATCATGGGGAGAAAGCCATGAATTCCGTGCTTTGCTTTCTCCTCCTCTGGAATTCCACTGCTCTCCTTGTTAAGTGAACTTGGTCTTGGCTGGATTTCTTGTTGATCTTCTGGGGGAGGGGCCTGTTGTAGTGATTCTCTAGTGTCTTAGCCCGAGGTGGAGTTGCACCGCCCTTACCAGGGGCCGGGCTAAGTAATCTGCTCGGTTTTGCTTTCGGGAGCTTTTGTTCCCTGAAAGCTTTCCATAGAGTTCTGGAGGATGGGAATGAAAATGGCAACCTCCCAATTTCCGGCCCGGAGGAGCCAAGAGTTCGGGGCCCCACTCCTCAGTGCACCCTCAGAGAAAAGCCCCAATGACTCCTGTCTCCCTGGCCTCTGGCCATGCTCCGAGCTCACCCAGTCTGCGACTGGATCAAGGTAACCCCGATCTGAGAGCTCACTCCTCGGCTGTGTCTCTGTAGCCAGCTTCCCCACTCCAATACCTGCAAGCTCTGCAACACTCAGACAACCCCGATCCTTCTGTGACCCTGCAGGACTTTGGGCCATGCTGACCCCGCGTGGGCTTCACCCCGGTTTAGCCTCTGGAGCGATGTCCCTAAGTGGAGCAGACTTTTAAAAGTCCCGATTTAGTTCTCCATTGCTCTGCCTCTTGCCAGGAGCCGGACCCTCCCCCGCGGTCTATCCTCCCATCGCTTTCGATTCACTTCTCCGCCAGTCCTACCTTTCAGAAAGTGGTCGATTTTCTGTTTCCAGAATTCCTGTTCTTCCTCTCTTTGATCTCCCGTTGGATTTGTAGGTGTTTGCAATGGTTTGATAAGCTATCTAACTGGATCTCTTGCTACCTGATGTAGTCTCAGCTGCTACTTCTCCGCCATCTTGACTCCTCCATGAATGAAAGAGGAGAAATCACAACCAACACCAAAGAAATACAATTATAAGAACATACTATGAGCAACTCTACGCCAACAAATTTGACAATCTGGAAGATATGGATGCATTACTAGAGACATATAAACTACCACAACTGAACTAGGATGAAATAGAAAACCTGAACAGATCCATAACCAGTAAGGAGATTGAAACAGTCATCAAAAATCTCCAGACAAACAAAAGCCCAGGGCCAGACGGCTTCCCAGGGGAATTCTACCAAACATTTAAAGAAGAATTAATTCCTATTCTCCTGAAAGTGTTCCAAAAACTAGAAATGGAAGGAAAATTTCCAAACTCATTTTATGAGGCCAGCATCACCTTGATCCCCAAACCAGACAAGGATCCCATCACAAAAGAGAATTACAGAACAATATCCTTGATGAACACAGATGCGAAAATTCTCACCAAAATACAAGCCAATAGGATTCAGCAGTACATTAAAAGGATTATTCACCACGAACAAGTAGGATTTATTCCAGTGCTGCAAGGTTGGTTCAACATCTGCAAATCAATCAATGTGATACAACACGTTAATAAAAGAAAGAACAAGAACCACGTGATACTCTCAATAGATGCTGAAAAAGAATTTGACAAAGTACAGCATCCCTTCCTGATCAAAACTCTTCAAAGTGTAGGAATAGAGGGCACATACCTCATCATTATCCAAGCCATCTATGAAAAAACCCACCGCAAATATCATTCTCAATGGAGAAAAACTGAAAGCTTTTCTGCTAAGGTCAGGAACACGGCAGGGATGTCCATTATCACCACTGCTACTCAACATAGTACTAGAAGTCCTAGCCTTAGCAATCAGACAACAAAAAGAAATTAAAGGCATCCAAATCAGCAAAGAAGAAGTCAAACTATCACTCTTTACAGATGATATGATACTCTACGTGGAAAACCCAAAAGACTCCACGCCAAAACTGTTAGAACTTGTACAGGAATTTAGTAAAGTGTCAGGATATAAAATCAATGCACAGAAATCAGTTGCATTTCTCTACACCAACAACAAGACAGAAGAAAGAGAAATTAAGGAGTCAATCCCATTTACAATTGCATCCAAAACTATAAGATGCTTAGGAATATACCTAACCAAAGAGGCTAAAAATCTATACTCAGAAAACTATAAAGTACTCATGAAAGAAATTGAGGAAGACACAAAGAAATGGAAAAATATTCCATGCTCCTGGATTGGAAGAACAAATATTGTGAAAATGTCTATGCTACCTAAAGCAATCTACACATTTAATGCAATCCCTACCAAAATCCCACCCATCTTCTTCAAAGAAATGGAACAAATAATCCTAAAATTTATATGGAACCAGAAAAGACCTCGAATAGCCAAAGGAATATTGAAAAAGAAAGCCAAAGTTGGTGGCATCACGATTCCGGACTTCAAACTCTATTACAAAGCTTTCATCATCAAGACAGTATGGTACTGGCACAAAAACAGACACATAGATCAATGGAAGAGAATAGAGAGCTCAGAAATAGACCCTCAACTCTATGGTCAACTAATCTTTGAGGAAGCAGGAAAGAATGTCCAATGGAAAAAAGACAGCCTCTTCAATAAATGGTGTTGGGAAAATTGGACAGCCACTTGCAGAAAAATGAAATTGGACCATTTCCTTACACCACACACGAGAATAGACTCAAAATGGATAAAGGACCTCAATGTGAGAAAGGAATCCATCAAAATCCTTGAGGAGAACACAGGCAGCAACCTCTTCGACCTCATCCACAGCAACATCTTCCTAGGAACATCGCCAAAGGCAAGGGAAGCAAGAGCAAAAATGAACTATTGGGATTTCATCAAGATCAAAAGCTTTTGGACAGCAAAGAAAACAGTTAATAAAACCCAAAGACAACTGACAGAATGGGAGAAGATATTTGCAAACGACATATCAGATAAAGGACTAGTGTCCAAAATCTATAAAGAACTTATCAAACTCAACACTCAAAGAACAAAAAACCCAATCAAAAAATGGGCAGAGGACATGAACAGACATTTCTGCAAAGAAGACATCCAGATGGCCAAGAGACACATGAAAAAGTGCTCCACAGCACTCGGCATCAGGGAAATACAAATCAAAACCCAATGAGATATCACCTCACACCAGTCAGAATGGCTAAAATTAACAAGTCAGGAAATGACAGATGCTGGTAAGGATGCAGAGAAAGGGGAGCCCTCCTACACTTTTGGTGGGAATGCAAGCTGGTGCAAACGCTCTGGAAAACAGCATGGAGATTCCTCAAAAAGTTGAAAATAGAACTACCCTATGACCCTGCAATTGCACTACTGGGTATTTACCCTAAAGATACAAACGTAGTGATCCAAAGGGGCACGTGCACCCGAATGTTTATAGCAGCAATGTCTACAATAGCCAAACTATGGAAAGAACCTAGATGTCCATCAACAGATGAATGGATAAAGATGTGGTATATATACACAATGAAATACTATGCAGCCATCAAAAGAAATGAAATCTTGCCATTTGCAATGACATGGATGGAACTAGAGGGTATCATGCTTAGTGAAATAAGTCAATCGGAGAAAGGCAACTATCATATGATCTCCCTGATATGAGGAAGTGGAGATGCAACATGGGGGTTTGGGGGGTAGGAAAAGAAGAAAAGAAACAAGGTGGGATCGGGAGGGAGACAAACCATAAGTGACTCTTAATCTCACAAAACAAAACTGAGGGTTCCTGTGGGGAGGGGGATCGGCAGAGGGGGTGGGGTAATGGACATTGGGGAGGGTATGTGCTATGGTTAGTGCTGTGAAGTGTGTAAACCTGGCGATTCACAGACATGTATCCTGGGGATAAAAATACATTGTATGTTTATTAAAAAATTAAAAAATTTAAAAAAAAGCATTAGTCATATTATATGACCACCCCATCCAAAATGGGCCAATAGCTGTGTCTTTTATTTTGTCTTTCCAACATCATCTCTTACCATTCTCCCCTTTGTTCACTTTATTAGATTGGCCTTGAATAAGTCAAACTCATTCTCATCTCAGAGTCATTGAACTCGTTCTTGCCTCTGCTTAAGGGAATGCCTCCCTGATATTTGCATTCCTTGCTGTTTTAGTTAGTTAGTTAGTTTGTTTGTTTGAAGATAGAAGTGTTTTTAAAATTTAAACTTAAAATTTAATTCAGTTAGCCTGCATGTCTTGCTCTTTAACACAAATCCTATCTAAAACAATGTACAAATCCATGCTTATTCCTATTAGAATTCTTATTTATTCTGCTTTATTTTTCTTCACACCATTACCTCAATTATATTATGCATTCATTATCTATCTATCCAACTAAAATATAAGTTCCTTGAACCATGGGACTTTGTCTTCTCCTCACTGTATTTCTAACACCTGATAAAGGGTCTACAAATTAAAAAGTATTCAATGAGCATTTACTAACTAAATGAATGAATAAGTTAATGGGTATTAACTTTGATTCATAATTATCAGTGACTTTAATATACACATGAATGATTATTTTAAGAACATGGTTTCTCTATTTTTTAACATCCTTTTCCTAAAGACAGCTGGTCTATTCTGGATTTTCAAGTTTTTTGAGTGAGGCTTGGATGGCTATGTATTTCCCCCTTAGGGCTGCCTTTGCCATATCCCATAGGTTTGGGACCAATGTGTCTTCATTCTTATTGGTTTTCATTAATTGTTTAAGTTCTTCTTTGATTTCCTTATTGATCCAAACATACTTGAGCAGGATGGTCCTTAGCTTCCAAGTGTTTGAATTTCTTCCAAAATTTTCTTGTAATTGAGTTCCAGTTTCAAAGAGTTGTGGTATGAAAATATGGAGGGAATAATCTCAAGCTTTTCGTATCAGTTTAGACCTGATTTGTGACCCATGATGTGGTCTATTCTGGAGAAAGTTACATGTGCACTCAAGAAGAAAGTGTATACTGTTGTTTTAGGGTGGAATGTTCAGTATATATCTATGAGGTTCATCTGGTCCTGTATATCATTCAAAATTCTTGTTTCTTCATTGATTTTCTGCTTAGATGATCTGCCTATTGCTGACAGTGGTGTGTTAAGATCCCCTATAATTAACATACTCTTATCAATATGTCTCTTTATTTTGATTAACTGTTGGCTAATGTAGTTGGCTGTCCCCATGTTGGGGGCATAAATATTTACAATTTTTATATCTTCTTGGTGGATATATCCTTTAAGAGTGATGTCGTGTACTTCTGTATCTCTGACTGCAGTCTTTAGCTTATAATCTAATTTGTCTTATATGAGAATTGCTACCCCAGCTTTCTTTTGCAGCCCGTTGGCATGAAAGATGTTTCTCCATCCCTTCACTTTCAGTCTGGAGGTATCTTTAGGTTTAAAATGTGTCTCTTGTAGATAGTATATGGACAGCTCCCGTCTTTTATCCAATCTGCAACCCTGTGCCATTTTATGGGAGATAAAGACCTTTCATGTTGTCATCATGTTGCTTGTGAAGACCTTATTTCTATAAATTGTCTCTGTAAATTTCTGTTCTATATGTCCACACTTGTACAATCAAATGCCTGTTAGACATATTCACTTAGATGTCTAACATGCATCTCAATACAAAATTTTATGGGAGATAAAGGCTCTTCATGTTGAGAGTGATCATGGCAAGATATTTTTTCTATTGTTATCATGTTGCTTGTGAGGACCTTATTTATATAAATTGCTTCTGTAAACTTCTGTTCTATATCATTGTTGGTGTCTTTCTTCTTTTATATATCCCCTTAATATTTCTTGTAGTGCCAGTTTGGTGGTCACATAATCTTTTTGTCTCTGTCGGTCTTGGAAGCGCCTTGCTAGTTTTATAAAGTACTCTTGGCTGCAAGGTCTACTATTTTAGTGCCTTGATTATGTCTTGTCAGCCTTTCTGACTTGCCAAGTTTCTGTGGACAGGACTGATGTTATTCTGATGTTCCTCTCTTTGTGCATAAGGAATCTCTTTCCCATACCTGCCCTTAAGACAATTTTTCTGAATTTATGATCCGAGAATTTCACAATCATATGTCTGTAGGTCTTTCTATGAGGATGTCCTCCTTGCCTCTAGGACACGAACACTTGTTCCATTACCTAGATCACGTAAATTCTCATCTAAGATTTTCTCAAGTATATATTCTAGTCCTCTCTCTCTCTCTCCACCCACTCAGGGATCGCAATAACTCTGACATTGGAATGTTTCATGGAGTCATTTATTTCTCTAATTACTGTTTTCATTATTTCTAAGCTGTTTGTTCCAGACCTCCTCCTGATCCTTCTTTTCTATCAGTTTGTCTTCTAGATCACTAATTTGACCCTACTTGTAAGAGTATTTAGATTAGATTGGATCTCAATGATAGCATTTTTTAAATTGTCAGATCAGCTCTGACTTCTGCCCTTAGAGATTCTATGTTTCTACTAATGGTTTTCTCCAATGTAGCCATAGTCTGGATAATTGTTACCCTGAATTCTATTTCTGACATCTTGCTTATGTCCATATCCAATAGTTCTGTGGCAGAGGTCACAGTCTCTGAATTTATCCTCCATTGGGGGTTCCTCCACCTAGTCATTCTCGTGAAAGGGGGTTGAGGGGATGTACAGCTGAAAATACCAACCACAATTCAGGCAAGGTGCACCCTCGCCACTGATGATCCTCTGCCCCTGTAGAGATCCAGAAGTGTGTAATCTTACATCTCAGGCTGATTTCATGGGTTTTCAGACTGCTGTGGTAGATATCTAGCTCAATTCAGGGGACTGGTTAAAATAGGGCCTCCTATACCTCTGCCATCTTGCCCCTTCTCCTGTCTTTTAGTCTCTTCTGACGTGGAACAGTTTTTCAGTCTTATTTAACTTTTTTCTTTTTTTTTTAAACTTTTACATACTTGAATAATACAGGCCAGCAGTCTGGCAGAATTTACTTTGTTTTGGGTTTTCTGATGATTCCTTATGACTATACCCATGTTGTGCATTTTTGGAAATAGTACCACTCTTGATTAAAGCGATGTCTGATATGTTACTAATACATTATTTTTCATTATTTTTAACCTACGTAATTTGATATTTGTAGTATTATCTGTTTTCTCATTGTGATGAAAAATGTGTTTTGTATAGTTTAATTTGTTCTGTCGATCTGTAATTTTTTTTTCTTTTGAGAATTCATGGATACATTTGGGTTTACATAGCCAACTATTTTCCTTTGACTATTTCAATCAGCCTTTTACCACTCTATTCAGTGTTTTTAGGTCATCAATGAGTTGTATCTTGACAAATACAATAATAATTTTATACTTCTTATCATACTTGAACTATTTCTCAAACAAATTTTTTGGTCACTGCTTTTGAGACTCCCTTGTCTCTGGATTATCCTTCTACTTTACCAAATTTTCCTTTTTTGCTTGTTTGTTTGTTTGTTTGTTTTGTTTTCCTGATGTCCACACTTGTACAATCAAATTCCTGTTAGATATATTCACTTAGATGTCTAACATGCATCTCAATATAACATCCACCACATAATTGTCTCTCTTTCCATTCTGTCACAGTAAATTACATTCTATTTGTCCAGATGCTAAGTGTTTTTTTTTTCTCATTGTAGCCTTCCTTGACTCCTCTCTTTCTCTCACACTTCATATTTAATCCATCAGCAAATCCAATTGATTCTATCTTCAAAATACACCCAAAATATGACTACCTGCCATTGTTTTCAACACCAACACTATGGAGTAGATGATTAAAATCTGACAGCTAAATCTCTTCATTGGCATCCTAATGGGTTTTCTACTTTCACTGTTGCTCCCTATATATATTTTTTTCACAGCATAGTCAGAGTAATTATTTTAAAAATCATAAATTGTGTCATGTTACTTCACTGTATAAAACTCTCCAATAATTTCCTATCTCCAAATAAAAACTGAAATCTTTAATATGATTTTCCATTCTTTATGATCAAGCATAATTTCCATACCACCGAAACAATCTCTGTGGGTTAATTTTCTTCCATAGTCCTTTAAACTTACCACAAACCATCCCTACTAGCTTCCTAGGCATTACTAGAACAAACCAAAGACTCTATTGTTTCAGAACATAACTTAAATATTACCGGGCCAGTGTTATCTTTGCCCAGATACTTATGAAGGAAAACAATTAGTTTTTCAGAAACCATGTAACAGCAAAATGTGAAACATCTTTTATCTGAATACTCTTGAAAAGGAGTGAATAAACTCTCATTTAAGACAATGTCTCAATAGAAAATAAATTTTGATATGTCAAATTAAAGGATTTTTTAACACTTAACATGAATTAATGAATTTAATTCTCACAAGAAGCCTATAAACAATTGGCACAATATTAGCACTATGTCAACGCACAAGGGTCAAGGGTTATCAGTAGAAAGGATGGACTTCTGGCTTGTCAGGAATACCAAGGAATACCTGTCTCTAATTTCTTATCATTTCTGAGAAGCTGCATTTGACAAACATTTAGAGGCTGGAAAAATCGTTACTGCTCCATTTCTGAGCAATAGGTAGACAGTTTATTCTTCCTTTCATTTGGTGGGAAATACTTTAAATTGTTTTCACAGATTTTCATAATTTCAGCTGAGGAAGGCTTCCACCTTCTAAACAAGATGGATTAACAGAGAGTAATAACAATAATAAACAATACAGATTTTATAAAAACAATAGTTTAAAAGACAATGGAGGTGAGTCTCGGGGGCTCAGTCGTTTAAGCATCTGATTCTTGATTTGGCTCAGGTCATGATCTCAGGGACATGAGATCAAGCCCTGCATCAGGCTCTGCACTCTGAGCATGGAGCTTGCTTAAAAGAATCTCAAAAAAAAAAAAAAAAAGAAAGAAAGAAAGGAAGAAAGAAAGAGGGACACCTGGGTTGCTCAGTCATTAAATGTCTGCCTTTAGCTCAGGTCATGATCCCAGGGTCCTGGGATCAAGCCCTACATCGGGCTCCCTGCTCTGTGGAAAGCCTGCTTCTCCCTCTCCCACTCTTCCTGCTTGTGTTCCCTCTCTTGCTGTGTCTCTCTCCATCAAATAAATAAATAAAATCTTTTTAAAAAGAATCTAGCTCTCACACTCTTTCTGCCCCCTCCCAAATGCTTGTGCTCTTGCTCACTCTTTTTCTCTCTCAAATAAATAAATAAATAAATAAGACACTGGATATCATGTAACAAAGGACAGTGATCCCTGAAAATGGGAAATAGATAAGGTGAGCCATGCCATTGCCCTGGCTTACGGCTTGGAGAGAATTTCCAGAGCATGACCCAGGGAGAAGAAGCTGAGGTGACATCTTAAGGGACTCCTAAGTTAAGCATCCATAGTTGACAGTCCAGGGGACCAAGCCACTTCAAGTTCATGATACAAATTAATAGAAAATAGATAACTTTACAAAATAACATCCTCTGAAGAAAGTCTTCCTTGAGTTTTCAGTGCAGTATGGATCAGCGCATGACTACAAAGAAACTACTTGAAGGTATGAGAAAAACTTACTACAAAGCTAAGAATAGCACTTATTCCCATCAGCCAGAAAGTAAAATCCCCTAATTCTTGGGCCATTGAGTAGAGTGTGCCAAGGGTCTTGCCTCACTGGTGGAGAAGAATTAGTCCTAGATATATTCTAGATATATAGTCCTATATATATAAGCCAAACACTTCTGGCCATACTTAACAAATCTTAGCAACCAAGATTTGTGTATTAGTTTCCTAGGACTGTCATAAAAAATCACCACAAATAGGGTGGCTTATAACTACAGAAGTTTATTTTCTTATAGTTTGGTAAGCCAGAAATCTGAAGTCAAGGTATCAGCAGGGTTTTGTACTTTTTTTTTCTTTTTGGAGACTCCCAGGGAGAATCAGTCTTTTCTTTCTTTCTTTCTTCCTTCCTTCCTTTCTTCCTTTCTTTCTTTTGATCTTATTTTATTTTTTCAGTGTTCCAAGATTCATTGTTTATGTGCCACACCTAGTGCTCCATGCTATACGTGCCCTCCTTAACAGTCTCATGTTTCTGTGTTAGCCCTTAGTGGTTGCTGACAATCATTGGTATTATTTAGCTTATACCTGAATCACTCCAATCTCTGTCTCCATGGTCATATTGCCTTCTTTCCTGTGTCTTCATATGGTCTTAAAAGGACATTAGTCATTGAATTTAGGGTCTGTCCAAATGCGTTATGACCTTATTTAACTAATTATATCTACAAGACTTTGTTTCTAAATAAGATAATATTCTGATGTCAACTGGATACTAATTTTAGGTGAATATAATTCAGTCCAGTGTAATCTGACAGGATCAAATTACTTCCAATTAACTATATTCCAGAACTAAACCCAAAAAATATAGTAATACAAGAATAACCAGTACTCAATAAGATGAAAATTTATAATATTTGACATCAAATCAAAGATTATAAAGGTAAGCAAAGCAGAAGGAAAATGCAATCCATAATAAGGAGAAAAATAAATAAATAAATTAAAACTGAACTAGAACTTACAGAGATGTTAGGATTTGCTTAGGAGAACAACAAAGGAGTTATTATAGGTTTATTCCATAAGTTCAAAAAATTAGAGAAATTAGCATATAAAAATACCCAAGTAAAAGTTCTAGATATGAAAACCATAGTTTTCTCATAATAGATGGAAAACACTACATGGAATTAACATCAGATTAGAAAATGCAGAAGAAAGAATTAGTCAACTTAAACACCTAACAGTAAAAATATTCAAATAAAACAGAAAACAACTTTTTAAAAATGAAGCATACCAAAAATATGCTGAAAAACTTCGAGGATTTTATTATATGTGTAACTGGACTCATCAGAAGGGGATGGAGCCAGAAACAAAATTTGAAGAAATAATGATCAAATTTTCACCAATTTTTTGAAAAGTATGAAAATGTAGATCCAAGAAACTCAAGAAAACCCAGACACAAGAAACGTGAGTAAAACCACATTAAGGTGGGGAACCTAGGTAGCTAAATGGGTTAAAGCCTCTGCCTTTGGCTCAGGTCATGGTCCCAGGGTCTTGGGATGGAGCCCCGCATCGAGCTCTCTGCTCGGCGGGGAGTCTGCTTCCTCCTCTCTCTCTGTCTGCCTCTCTGCCTACTTGTGATCTCTCTCTGTCAAATAAATAAATAAAATCTTAAAAAAAAAAAACCCACTAAGGCTCATCATAATCAAACTGCTAAAATCCAGTGTCAAAGAAAAAATAAAGCAGCCAGGGGGAGAGGGGAGACACTACATACAGAGAAAAATATATAAATACTACAGCAGATGTCTGGTTAGTAATAATGCAAGTAAGAAGATGGTGGAGCAACAATTTTTTTTTTAATTTTACTTAAATTTCAGTTAGTTAACATCCAGTATAATATTAGTTTCAGATGAACAATAAAATGACTCAATACTTCCATACAGTACCCAGTCCTCATCACAAGTGCACTCCTTAATCCACATCACTTATTTAACCCATCCCTCCTCCCATCTCCCTTCTGGTAACCATCAGTTTTCTCTCTATAGTTAAAAGTCTTAGTTTGCTTCTCTCTCTTTCTTTCCCCCCTTTCTTTGTTTTGTTTCTGAAATTTTACATATCATTGGAATCATATGGTATTTGTCTTTCTCTGACTTATGTTGCTTAAAATAATACTCCTTAGCTCCATCTACACTATTTCAAATGGCAAGATTTAATTATTTTGTGTGGCTGAATAATATTTGATTTTATGTGTATGTGTATGAATAATATTCCATTCCATCGTATGTCTGAATAATATTCCACTGTGTGTGTATGTGTGTGTGTGTGTATATATATATATATATATATATATATATATATAGTCTTAATCATCTATCAATTGATGGACAATTAGTCTGTTTCCATAATATGGCAACTGTAGATAATGCTACTATAAATACTGGGATGCAAGTAATCCCTTTGAATTAGTATTTTTGTAATCTTTGGGTAAATATCTAGTAGTGCAATTGCTGGGTTGTAGGGTAGTTCTATTTTGAACATTTTGAGGACTCTCCATACTGTTTTCCAGAGTAGCTGCACCAGTTTCTATTTCATATTAGTGTAGGAAGATATCCCTTTTCCCACAATCTTGCCAACACCTCTTGTTTCTGGTGCTGTTGTTTTTAGCCATTTTAAATATTTTATTTATTTATTTATTTATTTATTTATTTATTTATTGACACAGAGAGATCACAAGGAGGCAGAGAGGCAGGCAGAGAGAGAGAGAGAGAGGAGGAAGCAGGCTCCTCGCGGAGCTGAGAGCCCGATGCAGGCCTCAATCCCAGGACCCTGGGACCATGACCTGAGCCGAAGTTAGAGGCTTAACCCACTGAGCCCCAGGCGCCCGATTTTAGCCATTTTAGCCATTCTTACAGGTGTGAGATGATATCTCATTGTAGTTTAGATTTGCATTTCACTGATGATGAATGACATTGAACATCTTTTCATGTGTCCGTGTGTCTATTGTTAAAATTATTAAATATTAAATTGTTAAAATGTCTGTACTACCCAAATCAATCTACACATTTAATAAAATCCCTATCAAATTACCAATAGCATTTTTCTCAAAGCTAACTTAAATTTCTATGGAACCACAAAATACCCTGGATAGCCAAAGCAATTTTTAAAAAGAAAAACAGGGGTGCCTGGATGGCTCAGTCACTAAACATCTGCCTTCAGCTAATGTCATGATCCCAGGGTCCTGGGATCAAGCCCTGCATTAGGCTTCCCACTCAGCTGGGAACCTGTTTCTCTCCCTCTCCCTCTGCCTGCTGCTCCCCCTACTTGTGCTCTCTGTCTAGTCAAATCAATAAACAAAATCTTAAGAAAGAAAAAGAAAAAGAAAAGAAAAGCTGGAGGCATCACAATTCCAGACTTCAAGTTCTATTACAAAGTGGTAGTAATCAAGACAGTAAGGTACTGGTACAAAATTAGACATATAGATCTATAGACCAAAATATAAAACCCAGAGATGAACCCATAATTATATTTCAAATTAATCTTTGGCAAAGCAGGAAAGAATATCCAATAGGAAAAAGACAGTCTCCAACAAATGGTGTTGGGAAAACTGGACAGCAAAATGGAAAATAATGAAATTGGACCACTTTCTTACACCATACACAAAAATAAATTCAAAATGGATCAAAGACATAAATGTGAAGCCTGAAACTATAAAAATCCTAGAGGAGAACACGAGCAGTAACCTCTTTGACATCAACCATAGCAACTTCTTTCTAGATATGTCTCCTAAGACAAGGGAAACAAAAGCGAAGATAAACTATTAGGACTACATAAAAATAAAAAGCTTCTGCACAGAGAAAGAAACAACAAAACTAAAAGGCAACCTACTGAATGTGAGAAAATGACTGATAAATGGTTACAATCCAAAATACATAACTTATTTAACTCAACACCTAAAAGCTGAACAATCCAATTAAATATAAGCAGAAAACCTGAACAGACATTTTTCCAGTGGAGCAACTTGTTTAAAGCACTGAAAGGAAACAAACATCTGTCAACATGTACCTGCTGTGTAGGGTACATCTAGGTTACATCTGTCAGTTCCACACTTAATGAAATTAACAGTAAAAAAAATGAAAATGAAACTAAACATTTTTGCACATATAATAGCTGTAAGAATTCATTATCAGCACATCTGAACTATGAAAAATTTCAAAAGAAATCTCTCAGGCAAGAGGAAAATGGTGGTATATGCAAATATGGATCTACACAAATAAATAAGAAGCACCGAAATGATAACCACTTGCATAAACACAAAATATTTTTAGATTATCTAATATCTTTAAAAGTTAATTGAAATTTAAAAGTAACAGGAATTTATGTGAAGTTTAAAATACATAATAAGAATCACATAAAGGTAGGAGAAACAAGGTGAAAGTATACTATTATAAGTTTCTTGTATACTACTATAACGGAATTTGAAGTTAGACTGTGAAAAGATAAAGATGCATACACTAAACCCTAAAACAACCATTAAAATAACAAAACAAAAGCTATTTTATAAGCCAATGAAGGTAATAAAAGGAAATCACAAAAATCACTCAATATAAAAGAAAGCAGAAAAAGAGGATAAAAGGGGGCAAAGATCAGATGGGACTTAAAATCTAATTGGTAATAACGTTAATTGCAAAGATTCAAACTATCTGATTTAAAAGTCAGAATTTGTCAGATTAGAGAAAAATGCAAGACACAACTAGCTATACATTTCCTATAAGAAATGCACTATTAATGTAAAAAAGAGAAAAAAAGTAAAAAAGAAAGGATGGAAAAGAATGTTTCACACTAATGTTAATTAAAAGAATGTTTGAGTAACTATATTAATAATCAACAAAATAGATTTCAGGACAAAAGGTTGTTTTTGCTGATAAAAAGATTAAGCAAGTAATTTTATAATGATAAAGGATCAAGAGACTATTGAAAGAACATGTCTTCTGCCCATTTTTTGACATGATTATCTGTTTTTTGGGTGTTGAGTTTGAGGAGTTCTTTATGGATCTTTGTCTGTAGTGTCATTTGAGAACATCTTCTCCCATTATGTGCATTGCCTCTTTGTTTTCTTGATTCTTTCTTTGCTGTGCAGAAGCTTTTTATCTTGATGAAGTCCCAAAACTGAATTTTTGCTTTTGTTTCCTTTGCCTTGCATAAACAATAAATCTTGGAACACTGAAAAAATAAAGTAATTTTTTAAAAGAACATCATGAAGATAGAGCAGTCCCAGATGTTTATGTACCTAATAACAGGACTCCAAGTTGTAGAAGACAAAAACTGATGTAACCCCAAGAAGAAACTAACAAATCCAAAATGTAGTCAGAAATTTATTTGCCATTCTCTTAATAACTTCATAAATCATTAGATAATCAGCAAGAATATAGTAGATCTGAACACTAGCAACTTGACCTAATCGATATTTATAGAAGATTCTATTAGACTCAATAGCAACAGAACACATATTCTCATCAAATGTACATAGAACATTTAGCATATAGACCAGATACTGGGTCACTAAATAAGTCCATAAAATTTAAATGGACTCAAATCATACTAAGTATGATTTTTTATCTGACCATGGGAATTAAAATAAAAGTCATGAAAAAGAAGATAAGCAATATAGTGTTAACCAGTTTCTCGGCCACATGTAAGTGGAATGAGAGAAAAAAATCATGGATACTGATCACACAAAAATATCATATGAAATTATGGTGACCTTTTTTGGGTCCATAAATTTGCTTAGTGTGTATTCCTGTTCACCTATCCCTTGCTCTGGAAGTATGTAGTAAATCATGCATGGGATAAATGTGGTTTCTTTTGCCAACATCTTTGTTCAAGAGAATCTAGAGTATATAAATGGGTTAAATTTCATCTTAATATACATATGGAAAAGATACAAAATGAGAGTTTAAAAAGGGGGTCATAGGAAAGGGGCACTTTTTCCCCCCATAATCATATCACCAATTTCAATAAGAATAAAAAGATCCTTGAACCAAGTCAGTAAAAACAATGTTGTAACAATATGTCACATATGAAACTGAATGCCACAAAGATAAGTCATTACAAGTGAGTATGGGGTAAAGTAATTCCAAACTCTGAAGTACAACTATAAACACAAGGTCATCAACAATAGCAGATACATCATTTTCCATTTCATTTATTTCAATCACAGGAAAAGTTACTATTTCGGAGTTTAAAGGCAAAGGAACAACTTCAATCAATGGCAGGTTCTATTGATGATAATGAAAACCATATACATAATCACTGCCAGTGTGTAGTACAGATAGCACTGCCTGTTCATGGAGTGGTCTTTACCCTTTTCAATGGCATCATTATGCTTTGGTTGACAATAAATCCTGTGACCAGTGTAGTAAAAAAATGATAAACTTGAGATAAACCAATGGAGAAATAATTATGTGTAATCTTATATTTTAAGTTTATCATTGTAGACATTGGATATATTTTTTCTGTTGAAAATCTTTTATTTTATTATAGAGCATTTATTAAGTTAGACACTAATTAGATAATTTAATCTTCAAAATAATACTATAAGAAAATGGTGGATTAGTAGGAGGACCTTGGCTTGCCTCATCCCTGAAACACAGATAGATAAATATCAAATCATTCTGAATATCCAAGAAATTGATCTGAGGAATGACAGAACAAACTAAACAACTGGATACAGAGAAGAGGCCACATGGTGGAAGAAAGGAGATATGAGATGTGGATTGGTGGAGAAACAGATCAGATCATGGGTTCTATGGAGGGGAGGGAGCCCTGGTTGGAGAGAGAGGAGACAGAAAGAGATAAATAGGGGATTGCACAAGAAAAACACTTCCCCAATGTCATTGACTGGGAAAATGAAAGGGGCTGATTTTCATTTTTACAACCAGCAGGTCTCAAAGACTGGAGTTTTAGAGGTCCTTGGCTTGGCTGGTGTGGAGACCAGAGGGTGCTGCACTGTTCCTGTGGAGAAGGAAGGCAGATACCACAGGGGCAGATGGCTATATCTGAGGATCCCCTGGAACACACAGGAGAGATGGTTCCCTCTTCTGGGAGTCCATCTGGGAGAGGTAGTATTGCCATTCCAGGGACAAAAAAGCCACTAGGCACCATTTCCATCCCCTGCCACTTAGCATAAACTAATGTCAGAAAGCAGCATAGCACCAGTATGGGTTGCCTAAACCATTTACAATAAACGCCATCGCCCTGTGCTATGCTGGTGTTGTCTTTTTCAGTTGGTATCCCTGAGAAGCAGAAAGTGGTTACCTCCCCCAGAAGACCAGCACAACCCCCCCAACACACACACACACACCACATATATTGACCATAGAGTTATAAAAAGTTTCAGCTATAGGGGAAATAGCACCAGGTCTCTTTTAACAAGCAGACAAGAACACGCCTAGTTAAAACTCACCACATTCTGCCCAAGGTCCAAACACTTCCCCACTGTAGGCAAGGAGAAACTTTGTAGAAGGCTGACCTAAGGGAAAGAGCGGCAAAAACACAGAAGGACAGTGCACACAGCATATATGGGGAGACACGTCCTGAGATACCAGGTCACTCAACACATAACATTATATAACTGCTTCTTCATAAAGCCCCTACTCTCAGGTGAAGAAAACATAACAGGCTCTCCTAGTACACAAAAGACAGAGACCTAGACAAAAATACTAAGACAAAGAAATCCATCCCCACCAAGAAAGAATAGAAAAAGGTCACAGCCAAGGATCTAATTGAAACAGATATAAATAATATGCCTGATCCAGAATTTAAAGCAACAATCATGAGGATGCCAGCTGGGCTTGGCAAAGAAGACCCTTCTTGAGTGAAATAAGTCACAGAGATAAAAGACCTAAAAACTAGTCAGAGAAAAGAACAAATGCCATAACTGAGATTCAAAACTGATGATGTAATAATCAAAAATATGGAAGAAAGAGAAAAACCAATAAGTGATATAGAAGCTAAAATTACATAAAATAATAAAGCTGAAAAGAAGAGGGAAAGAAAAATATTATATCATAAATGTACACTTAAGAGAAGTCAGTGACTCCATGAAGTATAATAATATCCATGCCATAGGGACCCAGAAGCATAAAAAAGAAAAGGGTCATAAGGTTTATTTGAGAAAATCATAGCTGAAAACTTTCCTAATCTGGGAATGGAAACAGACATCCAGATCCAGAAGGCTCAGAGAACTCCCATCCAAACAAACAAAGAAACAAACAAACAAAACAGGGCAATGCCAAGACATGACATAGTTACATTTTAAAAATATAAAGAAAAATTCATAAAAGCAGCATGACAAAAGAATCCCCTAGCTTACAAGGGAAGACAGATAAGTTTAACAGCAGATGATTCCACAGAAACCTGGCAGACGAGAAGAAGCTGGCAATGATATATTCAATGTGCTGAATGGGAAAAATCTGCAACTGAGAATATTCTATCCAGCAAGGCTATTGTTCAGAATGGAAGGAGAGATAAAGAGTTTCCCAAAAAAAACAAAAATTGAAGTAGTTCATGACCACTAAACTATAACTACAATAACTATTAAAGGGAATTCTTTGAGTTGGAAAGAAAGACCAAAAGTCACAAAGACTAGAAAGGAACAGAAAATCTCCAGAAACAACAACAACAACAAAAAACCAAAACAAAAACCTAATAAAGTGGCACTAAATTCATATCTATCAGTAATTATTCTGAGTATAAATGGATGAAATATTCCAGAAAAAAGACTTAGGGTGTCAGAATGAATAGAAAAACAAGACTCATCTATATGCTGCCTATTAGAGACTCATTTTAGACCTAAAGACACCTGCAGATTGAAACTGAGGAGATGGAGAAACATTTATTATGCAATGGATGTCAAAAGAAACAGTATCAAAACTTTTGTTAGGAAAAAAATAGATTTCAAACCTAAGACTGCAGTAAGAGATGGAGAAGGGTACTATGTAATAATAAAGGGGACTATCCAACAATACGATCTAACAATTGTAAATATTTATACCCCCCACATAGGAACACTCAAATATATAAAACAATTAGGAACAAACATAAAGAAACTCACTGGTAATAATATAATTATAGTAGGGGATTTTAACACCCCATGTACATTGATGGAAGGATCATCTAAACAGAAAATCAACAAGGACACAATGGCTTTGAATGACACATTGGACCAGATGGCTTTCACAGATATATTCAGAACATTTCATTCTATAGCACCAGAAAGAGCCAAGATGCCATTCCACAGATGAATGGATGAAAAAGATGCGGTCCATATATACAATAGAATATTACTCAGCCATCAAAAAGGATGAATACCCAACTTTTGTATCAACACAGACAGAACTGGAGGAGATTATGCTGAGTGAAATAAGTCAAGCAGAGAAAGTCAATTGTCATCTGGTTTCACTTTCTTGTGGAACATAAGAAATAACATGGAGAACATTAGGAGAAGAAAAGGAAAAGTGAATTGGGGCAAATTGGAGGGGAAGGCAAACCATGAGAGACTTTGGACTCTGAGAAACAAACTAAGGGGTTTAGAGGGGAGAGGTGTGGGGGGATGGGCGAGCCTGGTGGTGGGTATTAAGGAGGGCACATATCGCATGGAGCACTAGGTGTGGTACATAAACAATAAATCTTGGAACACTGAAAAAAAAATTAAAGTCAGACAAAATAAATAAATAAATAAGTAAATAAATAAACGTTACCCCTGGGGAAAAAAAAATAGAATATGCATTCCTTTCACGTGCACATGGGACCTTCTCCAGAATAGATCACATGCTGGGTCACAAATCAAGCCCAACAAATACAAATAATTGAGTTCATACAATGCATATTTTCCAATCATAACACTATGAAATTTGAAGTCAACCACAAGAAAAAATTTGGAAAGACCCCAAATACACAGAGGTTAAAGAACATCCTACTAAAGAATGAATGGGTCAACCAGGAAATCAAAGAAGAAAGTAAAAAAAAAGTACATGCACCCGAATGTTTATAGCAGCAATGTCTACAATAGCCAAACTATGGAAAGAGCCTAGATGTCCATCAACAGATGAATGGATAAAGAAGATGTGGTATATATACACGATGGAATACTATGCAGCCATCAAAAGAAATGAAATCTTGCCATTCGCAACGACGTGGATGGAACTAGAGGGTATCATGCTTAGTGAAA